>JAYMSR010001451.1:0-10156 GCA_036897825.1 Plantago rigida
GGTACTAATCTGTATTTTCCCTATCTATGAGGGGGTGTTTATGTAATTGACCCTTTGTAATTATTTATTAATAATTTACCGGAAACAAATACTGGACCGGAGGATGCTCCTACATTATAGTTTGCCCGAATCCGACCCGAAACTAACCCGGTTTCCTCTCCCCTCGATAAACCCGCAACTAAATTTGCCCCAAAACAACGAACGAAATTGCAGAGCACCTAAACCTTACTTTCAGCAAAACAATCATGTATGGCGGAGGTGAGTGTTACCCACATTCTTCTCAAATTCCAATTCTAGTTTGGTGAAATTCTCATTCAATTACTCATAACCTAGCAGAACAAACAGTCAATTACTCAATTTTACTGCTTCTTGGTGTTTGCTTCAGACGAAGTATCCGCAGTTGTGGTAGACTTGGGCTCACATACCTGCAAAGCTGGATATGCCGGTGAAGATGCGCCCAAAGCTGTTTTCCCTTCCGTGAGCTTCGCAAAACCTTCGCTTTAGCTGTTTTAGGCACAAAGAAGCTTCCTTTTCTTGCTTTTCCTTTTGCTTTCTGCTGTATGTGTGGAATGTAGCTGTTTCGTTAGGGTTTTGTACTAGGTTAGAGCATGGATCACAGTATCGGTTTCGTGTTATGATTCGGTTGTTTGGAAATTGGAAATGTTTTGGATGTTTGGAAGGTGTTTGTGATTTATTTTGATAACATTGTGTGCAAGGAGTTTCCTTTCTATGCTTCTACTTCGTAAAATTAGAAACTTCCCAGAAATTTAGTAGTCAGTGAGTTTTCTGAATCAGTGTTGTGTAGAGAAGGATGTATGTTCGTGCAACAGTATATACTTGAAGTTTGTATTTAATCAGGCGTGTTGCATTTTACGTGTCTAAGGGTTTTAGGCTTTCTATGAAGTGATGAGACTTTTAATTTGGAGCTGGGAGGAAATACTAGCATTAAGATTGATTAAGTGAAAGTGTACTGCGGTGAGTATATATCACGTTTACTAAAGGAGGCAGGGGATAAATATTGCATCCATAAAGGATCTAAGTAAGACCTTTTTTTGCCTAGAGTAGGATACTTCATACAGGTAAAACCGTTGCTTCGTATAGTCATTGGCAATACCCTACCCCCCCGAGAAAAGTGACTATGTGAGGATCACACTGCATTTGGCCTGGATTTGGTTTTCACACCTATTGTTACACAAATGTCATGTTTTTTCAATAATCAGTTCAGCATGCCTGTGGTAATAAGTCTTGGAATTCAGGCTGTCAAAAACATATTTTCATGCTCTTTAATGTTTGCATATAAAGAAGATCTTGAGTCCTGACCATGTGATTGATTTCATGACGAAATCATCAAAGTGACTTACAAGAGACTTCCAGTATCCGGCAATACAAATTTATTGTATGGAAATCATTTGTTGTTGACTTCATATCTAGTTTCGTCACTTATTTGAGCGATATTTGGTTCACCCGTAGTCCCCTATTGAAATGATAGCTATAAGGTCTTAGTTATATATGAGCTTTTGATATGGAACCAAACTTTCTCATTAAACAGGCCTTTTCTAGACTTTATTTATTTTAGATACATTCCTGATGACAAGGAGGAATCAGAATTGAACTTTAGAAACTGAATATGATGAAGATACTGATGATATAAAAATTATGATAATTACAGTGATGAATGTGGTTTTGATCGTCAATAAGAAGATGAGGCTGGAGAGTTTTTATGGTTGTTTTAAAACACCCATGGCCCAAACTATGCCTCTAACTTTTAAGGACTCAAAAGGTTTACACTTTTACACCAATTAGATAATCTTATGGAAACATCAAGTTTCGGTGGAGGTAATATAAGACTATTAAGTCCAATTCTGAAAATTCAAATTGCCACACTATATGGGACTAAGGTCTCTTGTTTTAAATGGCCTGTGTTCTTCTCTGTTCATGAACTGCCATTGAATTCAGTTTTGCATTTAATCACACTGGCTCTGTAAATATGTCCTGATCAGGTTGTCGGGGCTATTGACCAAATGGAAGTTGACGATCCCGATAGTTCAGACAAGAACTCTGCATCAGCAGATCCAAAGTCCAAGGGAAAACGTAAATTATACGTAGGGTCACAAGACTTGGGATTTCGTAGGGATCACATGGAGGTAACGTTTTGGAATTTTATTCTTCATGATATTTAGTCGGCACATGCACATCATTATTCTGTGGGCTGATCAATTGCTAAAAAAATAATCAGGTCTTATCACCCATCAAGGACGGAGTGGTTGTTGAATGGGATATGGTTGAAAGCATATGGGATCACGCCTTGAGGTAACTGGCATCGTTCAAATCTTTAATCTCACATATTTGCACTGATTGAGTAGAAGGAATATATCTCATAAACTACATTCTTTGTTGTTTCTGTTTCCTTGTGATTTGGAATTGAAATTCGTCGATACAGGTTGTTGTTGTTTTGCTATACTCACTGTACTAATATTGCACATACTTCTGAATGGCAGGACATGCCTATTGATTGATCCTAAGGAGCACCCAATGCTACTAGCTGAGTCATGTTCTAACACTCAACAGCAGAGAGAAAAGTGAGCTGACTGATTCTTGAGATCTATATGCAATAAATTGTGTTAATGTACATGATGTTTCCCAAGCACCGACTCTCTAATAATCAGAGTATGATATGAGATTGTCCAGAGGTCAAATAAGAGCCGCTTTCTTCGCATATTTAGTAGCGTTGTTGTATCTCTTAGGTTTGAACCAGTCATCATGTAATCCAGTGCTATTACTTTATTTGTCAACTTTTAGGTTTCATAGTTATTTTCGTTGTATCAAATATAAGCCAAGAGGGAACTTCAGATCTCATGTCTACCTATTCATATGATACAAAAGGGTTCACATGCTAGGCCTACGTGCAGGAAAAGAATGTTATCCATTGGCCACAGGTGGGGCTTTGTTAGATAGTATGTTAGTAGGAGTAGTGCCTATCTTCTCGACATCAGTTTTTTATGAATATTGGTTATGCTCTGTGAGCCCTTGATGAACCTTAAAGATCAGCTTCCATACATTTCATCGACTAAAGCTAGTAAAACTGTAAATAGCTAATATCCAGTGCTTCTGGAATTGCTGTTGTTCTTGTAATGCAAATTTGTGTTATATTATCTGTTAATTGTTTGGTTGGAGCTTGAGCTTTGTATTTTGTTGGTTCTAAGCTAATCAGTAAACTTTAACTTGCCAACAGGGCTGCAGAGATCATGTTCGAGAAATACCAAGTTCCAGCATTATTTTTGGCCAAAAATGCCGTGAGTGCTATTTGAATTTACACCTTCTGCTTTATGGACACTTTCTTTGAATGAAAGAAGTTTGACACATGTCTCTTTTGTATCATGGAATGAGAATCCTTGCTAATTTTTTTATATTTTACATCTACCAGGTCCTCACATCTTTTGCTTCAGGACGTGCCACCTCTTTAGTTGTTGATAGGTAGGAACTCATTAGCTACAATCACCTCTTTGTATCCTGATGTAAGCTGTAGTAATCTTTGTCATCTGATACTTGGCTCAGTGGCGGGGGATCGACTACTGTGGCTCCAGTACACGATGGATATGTTCTCCAAAAGGTTCGCCTTTTTTTCCTCCCCCACTCTACATGCAGTAATACTAGTTTAGGGAATAAACTCACATGTGGCTTCTGAGATTATTTTTCCACTGCTGTACCAGTATAGTTCTGTTGTCCTATCTGTGTTTTTATTTGGAAAAAATAAACTAGAAGGTATAACAGAAACTTTGAACGCATTGATTAATCCCTCTTTGTTTAGATATAAAATCCGTCCTGCATGCTTTATTTATTGCATCTCAAAGCTCCTTATATTCTCTTAAAAGTGAAATTGTGTGTTTCATACTACATTAAAGGATAATTAACTTGTCCACCTGTACCTTTGTCAAGTTCTACTGTTTTTGTTCATTCTATTTGTTTGTCATGTAATGGGAGAAATTGTATATCCATTTACTTGTGCTTTCTGATTGTTCATTTGTAAACGTCCATATCAAGCTCATGAAGTGCAAATGACTCAGCTATTGTAGAGTGTATCCAAAGTTCAAATGACTTCGTCTAATGCTCATTTTTCAGTTTGAGTAGAGGTTACAAGTTTTATTTTTGTAATTTTTTTTTTTTTTTGGAAAAACAAAAGATTTCATTCCATATATTACAGTTCTATACACCTTTATAAAGATACATTCATTTGACTCCTAAGTACTAGTACAAAGTATGAACATGACTCAAGAGACTTCTTACAAGTACAGAGGCAAGGATAACGTTTCATGGTACTTTAAATCCGTATTATAAACAAACAAGACGGACAGAGGGTGAGACTTTAGCTAAACTGCACATGGGAAATACTTCCCAAAGCCTGGCCATCAGCTGATAATATGCATATAGCCACTTTATCGGAGTGCTTTTGCCAATCCAGAATACCTAAATAGTGTTCATCTCCCCAGACTGCTTTTATCCTTGAGTTATTCTCCGCATTTAATACTCAATTAAAGCTGTGGTACCCCATGGATGCAAGTATAAACTAATTGCAGAGCGTCGAGATTTTGAACAATCTTCCACACTACTGAAACATAGCTATATTACGAGTTGTACTTTTGTCAGTAGAGCAACTTGCTTCGTTTACATATGTTTGTTTTTGTCATTACTTGAAGTTGTATCTTCCTTGACATTAATATAATTCAACAGCTTACAGCTTAGCTACTTCTTGGGTTTAAATTTGCAAAATGTACATCAGCATTTTATTAATTAGTCCTTTATTTCAAAATAATTATATTTTCTTCTTATTTTTTTACCCCTGCACCATCCTTTGACGTGTTTCAAGATAACTTCAGTTTTTATAAGCACTACAGATAGGTTAGTATATTCTATATGTGAATAGCAACTTGTACTTCACGGCTATCAAATTGATTTATAAGTATTTAATAGTGCATGGCATCTTTAAACTTTTTGGGATTCTTGCACCCTGTATGGAGATGTGTTGAAAAGGAAATGCTCCCAAAGCTTCGAGTTTCCTTAGGAAACAGCGTTTATTTTATTAAGACAGGCCTTCAGATGAATATTGTTGAACGGCCAACATCATTCCCTGCTCGGTGCTTTACATCCATCAACCATGTATTCTGATTTTTTTGTTGTCCATTTCTTCACTTAATAGTTTGCTATATCATTTAATGTTGTGATAGGCTGTTTCTACATTTCCTATTGGGGGAGACTTTCTGACGGATTGCTTGTTAAAAAGCCTGGAGCAGAAAGGCATTTCTGTGAGTTTTCCTCTTCCTTTATGACAGAATATGATTTCATGTATATCCATCCCCCCCCCCTCTTTCCTTTCTCTGTGGCTTCCGTCATTCTTTCTATCTGAAATTACAGATAAAACCTCGGTATGCATTCAAAAGAAAGGAAGTCCGGCCTGGAGAATTTCAGGTCAGCATCCTTCAAATTATTTCAATTCACATTGTGGCAGGCAGATATTTTGATTCTAAGTTTTTGTAGTTGTACAATATGTGCCGTTTTAATGACTTGTTCCCTACTCCTGTCACTCTGCTCACCAGAGTTCTAGCTAAATGATGGTTCTTTTGATCACTGTTTCATAT
This sequence comes from Plantago rigida, assembly GCA_036897825.1. Lineage (NCBI taxonomy): Eukaryota > Viridiplantae > Streptophyta > Magnoliopsida > Lamiales > Plantaginaceae > Plantago > Plantago rigida. The sequence goes on from JAYMSR010001451.1 coordinate 5,634, forward strand.
CAAGTATGATGATGAATATAAAGAGTAGGGAGAACATGTTAAACCGTGTAGAGCTGGGTTGTATAACTGTCTATATATCGATTCAGGTTTGCCTGATGTCAACAGGAAATAACTAGGGAGAATTAGGTATGGAAATTCTTTCTCGGATAGAATAAGATTTGATCACTCTTTATCAAGTCTCGACAAGAAAGAAATATAAATCGCTGTACCTTTGGCAAATAAATAAATATATCAAGGAAAGGATGCTGCATTTCAAAGATTCCTGAAAGTTGGTAAATTACCACTAATTACTGCTTGTACGCCCCGTAGGTGTCATTTACATAATGTCCATGAATTTTGATGGCTCTGATCATAACCATTTGCTCCGTAAAGCAATTAATATTTAATAGTGTAAGCATTGTCCTGAAATGTGAAATTCTTAATGCAACCAAATGCAAATTACGGGGTTCACTTAAAATTGAGTAGCTACGTACTTCCTGCAATTTGAAGTTTTGAACTAAATGTTTCATTTTCTCAAGGTCATACCTGCTTCCAACCCAGTCCATTTCCTGTTCTATTTTAACTGCTTATGAGCTTTCTATCTTCTGAATTTCACAGACTGTTGACCTTGACTTCCCAAACACGACAGAAAATTATAAACTCTATTCTCAGGTAATTGATAGATCGAGGTCTTTAGTTGTTGGACTTAATTCTGTTACTAAATCGTTATTCTTTGCTGCAGAGGGTGATAGCCAGTGACATCAAAGAATGTGTTTGCCGAGCTCCAGATACTCCATATGATGGTTGTGGTTCTTTGGATGTTTATATGTGCTTATTTTGTATTAATGAAGCCTTTCTTTCCTCCTTCCCACCCCCTTCCCCACCAAAAAAAACCCACTCTTTTTAAAAAGACAATACCATTTATATATTATAGAGAGATGACATAAAACGACAGTGTATCACAGCAACTCGGAATGAATGTTCTGGCCTCTACATCAATAGGGGAAAAAGATCCAGTTCTAATTAATTTGTCTTACCTGATGATGAATCATAATCTGGCTACTATATCCCAAGATCAGTTTCTTGCACGGGTGCATTGGTTCATTACTTGCCGGTTAAGTTTAATTATTCCTCACTGTACGTTAGGTCGTGATGTGAAAGTTCTCAATACTAGACTGGGATTCATAGAAACTGGTTGTCTGATTTGTTTACCCTTTGTAAAATAAATTAAAGCAATGTTCCTGATCTTCTTTAAATTATTAATATGTCCTGCAATGCCTTTTATCGTTTAACTTTTTAAAAATGTTGCTTCTCGATGAGTATTCTTTGTGTCTATGTACTACATAGCTAGTCCTGTTTGGCTCTATCTCAACTTGATTATATCTTTTAAATTGGTAAACTTGTTAGATAACTTCGTAAGAATTCTCATCTAGGAGTGAACCCGTTAGAAGAGATTATCTGCTTCATTTTAATTCCATATGAACTGAGCCATTTGTCCATGTTTTTCACCTAAAATTTCTTGACGTTTTGGAAATCTATTGCATTGACATTTGTCAGACTCACAGGTCTGTTATTGCTTAAACTCTCTCTGATCTTCTTTCTAATTTTTATCCTGCAGAAACTTCATACTCAAACATCCCAATGACGTCTTATGAGCTTCCTGATGGACAGTGAGTTCATTAAAGCTTATATTAGTTTACAGCCCATCCAAAAAATTGTTGGAATCAGCTACTCCTGTACCTAATTAGTTTTCTATCTGTATTACTCAACTAAGTTGTCAAACAATGAAGCATATATAGCTCAGCAACGTTTTACTGTGATGTATTTCTTCTGTAATTTAGCTAAAGAATATTACAAATAATCTTAATATTACAAACCAAAATTTCTTCTCTAATTCAAATAATCTTAATATTACAAACCAAAATTTTACTTCTATTATTTCATGACGCAGGACAATCGAAATTGGAGCTGACAGATTCAAGATTCCTGACGTGCTTTTTAATCCATCTTTATCTCAGGTATGCTATTTGATCCTGTCTATTTTTCCTTATATTTGTAAATTGATCATGGGTAACTATTTCCCCTGTTTTGTTTTAATTAATTTTCATGTTTGACCTTTGCTTTATTAACTCTGCTTCACCATCTGGACTAGACATTTTCAGTAACATAGTGTTCTACGGTTTGATGTTCTTCAGACTATACCCGGCATGGAAAGTTCGCTGGAGACAGTTTCTAGTGCCCGTGGTCTGCCACAAATGGTGACTATTTTTTTCTTGAACATGCTTAACTTGCACACAAACCCAAAATCTGATTCTCCTATATCAAGTATTAACTCAATAGCCATTCTGGAAATTTCCCAGGTTCTTGAAAGCATAAGCAAGTGTGACGTTGATATTCGAAGAGAACTTTATAGCAGCATATTGGTAAGATATTATTACTATCTCCTATAAAAATTGCTCACGGATGCTGTAGATCCACTCCTTTGCCACCTCCATCCCATATATGATGTACTAATCTCTATGTTCGATCAACATCAAATCTTGTCCATTTTTAACTTGCAATACTTACTTTAAGCATGAACAGCCTTCTGAGCAAGACTCGAAGCGGGATGTGATATAAAAAGTTGTTTATTGGCTTGTATATGCACAGATATCAAGTCGTTTATTGTATGTTTTGAGATTTCTTTAATTTTATTTCAATCTCCTTATGCTTAAAAATCAATGAACTTTGATTATCTCTTCGGAAACTTGTATTAATCCATGAACTTGCAGTATTCTGCAGAATCAAGTTGTTTTGATCTTTGAGGTTTCAATTGTCTGTATGCACTGCACAGTATGTGTGGATCAGTGGATGATGCCAAAATCAAGATCAGAGTTTGTGGATTCTGTAGAATACTGAGAGTTCCAAAGAATACTGAGAACTGAAGATCTAGTTCGTTGATTCTAACTTCTAACAATCCATTCTCGTTTAAGGCATATACAAGCATTATAAAGTAAACCCTAGGAAATTAAATTCAATCTGACAGAATGAATGATAGCCATTTTGACCCTTAAATGTCAAAATTTGACTGGTTACACGTCTTGTTCAGAAGGTTAATTCTTCCTGGACAAACTATATTATGAATTGAAAACGTACAAGATTTCTTTTGGGTTGATATCACACTTTTTGGGCCATAATCCATGGTTCATGCATCCTGCTATTCATTTGACCCACAAATTTTCATTATTCATCATATTTAGTGTATGCAATTTATGTTTAAATTGCATGCTGAATCTCTCTTCAAGTACAAGCTGCTCTTCTGCTTGCTTGTTTTAGCAGTGAACTGATATATGTTCTGAAACTGTTGCATCTGTCCACTCCGTGTCAAACTTGATACATATTCTTCTATTTTCCTGAATCAACAGGTCTCAAAATGTCACTTTTGAATCTTTAAGAACTTCAATGTTTTGGCAATTGCCACTTAGATTACACATGTGGAACTGGTGTAATAACGTGGTCTACCTAGTTTAGATATTATCATCTCTAACTCCAATTTTCTGTTTTACAGCTAGCTGGCGGTACATCTTCAATGCAACAATTAAAAGAACGTCTTGAGAAAGATTTACTGGAGGTATGCTTATTCTAGAATGCAGAATGTAGAGTTTTTTTTTCCGTATTATTTTTATTTTTTAATGAAACTTGAGTTGCCCAAGTACACCATGATTTCTAGAAACATTGAAGGAAGGTAGTTCCTTATAAGTTCTGGTTTGCACATCTTCATATATTTGTACTTGTAGTCTCTCGAGTCATGCGTGGTAACCATTTGGGTTCTTCCAGAATTCTATTTGTTAAAATTATTCTCATGTTGTTACAGATATAGTTACACATTTAAGTTTGTTTATGTGGATTTTACTTCAAGATATACGTGTGATTGATATTGTGATTAATGCATATGGGTCCATTTACTACACGTTCAGACAAATTTACCTAGTGAAGATTTAAATGTAGGAATCTCCTAATTCGGCAAGAGTCAAAGTGTTGGCAAGCGGAAATGCTACTGAAAGGAGATTCAGGTGAGATCTGATTTGCCTACTGCTGCTTGATCTGAAAGTTTATCTGTCTTCTGTTATACACCTTAGTTTGAATTCTCATCATCACTGAACATGGTTTCTATACTTTACCTGTCTTCTGTTGTACACCTAGTTCTAAATGGCTTAGATAACAGTTATACTTTCATGATGAATAACTACATAGCGTAATGGAACTCTGTAGTTTGTACGTGGAGAAAGATTCTGTTTGTTCCTTAAAGCTGTCAATGTGATTTTGGTCTCTTATATATAATCCATCAAATTCTTATTCTAAAGAGAACGATCCTGGCATTAATATCCCTTTCAACAGCTACGTATCTGGCATCCTATTACTTCAACTCGATACTGAAAACTAACAATCGTGTATGCAGTGTATGGATAGGGGGAAGTATATTGGCATCGCTTGGTTCCTTTCAGCAAATGTGGTTCTCCAAATCAGAGTAAGTTTAAAAGAAAATTGCTCAATGCAACCTGATC
>JAYMSR010001452.1:0-10148 GCA_036897825.1 Plantago rigida
GTGAAACTCTCGATCCCTTTTGCCGGTTCTCTGGTGTGTTTCTTGGACTACTGACTACTTGCGTCGGTGAGATTTGAAAGGTGTGGACTCCCACGACGAGATTCATCATTGAACGACCAAAATTTCTAAATTTGATTTATACCCAGACAAATAATTAGTATTTTTTACAGCTATGACTGATACTTCCCCCCCCTACTTGCGTCCATGTTATCGACCGATCTGGCCCTTGAAAGACGAGAAGAAGCTCTTTGTCAAATTGAATAATAATCCTTAGGATTTTCAGTCGATCTGTGTTTCATCATCGAAGGACCAAAATTTCTAATTTGATTCCATCACTGACACCCCGTTTTTACAGCTGATCTGGGACGGAGGGAGTATTTTTACAGCTAACACTGGTTCTTTTCCTCCGTTTTTTACTTGTCTCCATGTTATCAACCGATCTGGACCTTGAAAGATGAAAGGAAGCTCCCTGTCTAAATCTAACAATAATTTTCAGGTTTTTTAGTCAACTTATATTCCTATTCCCGTTTTCTTATATGTTATTTTACATTTTCTATTTTAGCATGTGTGTTAATTAATTTTTTGTTTTTCACTTTGATTTTTTCTCTTTTAATCTAATGAGGTAAGCTCCTCTCCTGTTGGCAGCCTATCTTAGGCTAGCACATTTTAGAAATGTGTCTTTTATGTAATTTACGCGTTCATATGAGTTGTTTGCAACCATAGGCTAGCACATTTTAGAAATGTGTATTCTAGATCTCCAATTATTTCTCATCACCTTAAATGACTTTAGGTGTTTAAATTAAATTTAAGTTACTTATGTTGAATTGGTTGTCCAATGAAGCCACCTGGATATATGAACTAAATTTTTATCCTACGACAAATTTGACTTCCCATGACAAAGTTGCAATAGGGCAATTCACATCTCACACCCTAAAATCAAAATCTAAATCTAGCGCTCACAATTTTAAGATATATTTCAGAAAGTTTAAGGATTGAAAACGTTACTATACCAACAAGGTGATTTTTTTTGTTTGAAAAATTCATCCATAATAACTCCAGGGCTAAATGTACTTGCTTTGAATCAATTTTATGATGGGTGCACAACTGTGAATTATTCAGTTGGTGCACTAGTAAGGATAAATTGCACGGGAATGGATTGAAGTAGGTACAGTGTGGCCATCATATCACTCAAAGAGCAGTTCAGAAATAACCGTACCGGTCCAAATGGTCAGATCTCAGCTCGCAATAGGACGGGCATTCAAAGTGGAGTCAACTCGAAATCTACAAGGTGTAGACGGTTGGTCAGGACGTGGTGCGACGGGGATGATGCACAAGTTAAGATGGGTGAATGTATAACGTCCCAAAGTTTTAAGAGAGTCTAAAGGAGTTGAGAACGCTACTCAAGGTGTGTCTTTTTTTTTCTTTTTTCCGTGAGTCCATCTATAAGAACCCCAAAGTTAAGTGTGATTGCTCTGAACCAATCTAATGATGGGTTATCTACAAGGAAGTATCTTGGTACATGCATGAGTGAGGGCAACATACGTGGAAAATGACATGTGTTGGTACAGTGGGGGCTCTCTAAGCTAGTCAAGTTTTATGGAGGTGTTTAGTAAATGAATTAGATGATAAACTAGTTGATTTGTTAAATACTCCATCCGTCCCACCCTATATTGTCCACTTTACTTTCTGACAATCAAAATAAGGAGAGTAATATTATAATACTATATAATATATGTGAAATTTACTTTATTACTTTAGTAATAGTTAATTTGATTGTTTAATATAGTTTTCAATTTTTTTTAGGAGTGGTAGGAGAATATAAAATTATATAATTATTTTTAAAATAACAAAAAAATAAAAGTGAACAACTATACCGATAGCTTAAAATGGCAAAATAGACAAGTACACACGTAGGAGTGAGTATATACTTAGAGTAGTAATAAATGTGTAATTGTTCTTTCTCCACGTCACAGAAGTATAACCTAAAACGATAGCTTAGCAGCCTTAGAATTCAAATTCGATTCAATTCAATTCAATTTGTGGGAGAGGGAGAGAGCAAAGAGGAGAAGTAAGGAAATAGTAATGCCTGTATTATAAAGAAGTGATTTGTGAAATAAATAAGTGATGAGTTTGATTGGTTTTAAGTTTGTTTTGATTGGTTGGTTTAAGGTTGTTAGTTTAATTTAAAAGTAAAGACAGAGAAATAATAGTGTAGAAATAGAAAGATGGAGTAGTTATTTAGTGAAGTTGGAATTAAGTCGGAGAGGTAGTGTTTAAATTGCATGCCAAACGCCTGGATGAATAGTCCGTTTAACTCCATGCCAAACAGTCCATGATTGTTTTTTGTACCAAGTCTTGACCCTAATTTATGCTTTAGGGGATTCTTCCATATTCCCGTTTGGTGGTTTATTATCCTACCAATGTCACATGGTTTCAGGAGCAATTTTTTGTATGATTGTTATAATCAAATAAACAAAAGAAAAAAAATGTTACCATCCTACTTGCAAGATACTATGAGATTTTATATGTTACACATTTTGAGACTACTTGGAGTGATACTGCTACTTGTACCAACTAACATGTTGTTACCTTGCTTTCTTGTGGCCCATTGATTAGAAACTACACATTTAAGTGAGCTTCCTGGCACTAGGAAAAATTTACATGTGTTTGTGCAGCCAGTAGGCGTTACATTTCGGAGTGCTAATCTAGGTGAGAGGGGTAGTATGAGATTAGTATTATTAGCCCTTTGGGTCAATTACCGCCAACTCTCCTTTTCCAGCTATGGATGTGGTTCTTGTACAAAACTTTTAGTCGGGACCAATCTACATGCTATGGTCACACGGCATTAGTGTTTACAACCTTGCACTACACAACCCAGATAGGGGTCACAGCCGATATCGGAATTTTTCGAGCTGTCATCGCAGGTCTTCTATCTCTTGTTAGTATTGTATGGGCCTTGCATCTCCAATGAGTGCCTTGAGAGTCTTGCTGTTGCCTTGAAGTGTTTGATCTGCTCCAGTAACCAAATGTCTACCTCTAGAAGCTAGGTGGGCGGTCCATATTATGGTATAGGAGTATAAATGACAGAGTGATTATTTCATATTGTTTGCAATTTAGATATGCATATATCAGAGATGGATAAATATAACATCATAAGACACAGGGCAGATGTATGTAGTAGTATCGATAATCTAGTAGAACAAAAATTATTGTAGTCCATGGCCTTTAGCTATCTGTGGCACTTAAATAAATTATTCCTCAGCGACTCAAATGTACTTTTGTATATCTGTCTATACTTTTCTACCTTCTAGTTGCATGGCATGCATGTAAGATGGCGAAAGGATTTGGAAACAATCCCATGTCAGAAACATATTGCAGTTTTGTGTATCAGCCTGCATGTTAAATAAGAAAAAATTTGATAAATTAGTGATAATCTTTTTTGGATTTTGTAATATGAGGCTTCTTATCTTTCCTTCATTCTACAAAGAAGTAGGGATCAGCAGATTGGAGTTTGGCAAAGAAGTACCATGAGAAGGGACTCATCTATGAGGTCAAAGTTGAAGGGCACGGCCTTGGGGGCTTACTGATCAGATTTAATTCTGTTCTTGATTTTCTTCCTTTTCCACAGCTCAGCCCAACGTATAAATGCAAAGGTACGAGAACTCTTTCATATTTGTGCCTAGGTGTACCCAGAAATATCTACCACACCCTCTGCCCGGTCAATAGCTTCCCATTTTGTTTTTGTTTACCTTTTTAATGGCCCATGTGACCAGAAATTGATCATAAATCATACCATAAAAAAATACTCAACAATTGTATTATCAAAATATAACTATATAACTATTAATTATTTTTTCTGGCGTGATTAGGATAACTATGTGGTACATAAAAGAAGTCAACAAAAATAAAATGAGAAGCTATTGACCGTGCGGGGGGACTACTTGCTATGTAGATTGAAAATCATCTTTGAATAGTGACTTGTGAGTTTTATGATTTATTTTAGCTACTGTTTATGAACTAGAAGCATTTACATAATCACTAAAATAATTTTTTTTCGATCAAATGTTGTAAATGACTTGATTAGTAAATTCCAAATTTCAGGTTATTTTGATACTAGATTCCGACACACGATGTGCTGTAGATTCCCATTTCTGCTTAGAATTCTATGTTGTGAAGCATCCTTGGTGGTTATAAATGATGAAGTTGTTTAATGTTGGCTCAGCAAGAAATAGAGTACTTATGATGGTAACTTGATATGCAGAACCACGAAAGTCGAGTCAAAAGATTGCAAGAGATTTGATTGGTTCTACCATTTCTGTGAAGGTATTAATTCCCATGTGACTTTGGTGCTGTGTTGGGAACTTTAGTTGTTCTTAACTGTATGATTGTATAGATGAGTTGAGTATAATTATCTGGATCTATCATCTAGCTCTCTTTGAGTTTTGGAAGGTTTATACTAAATAGTGAAATCTTATAGAACTAGTGAAGTACTATCCTGAATGGTCAATTTGTATGAATCATGATCTGTAATAGCTACATGTAAAATTGTTACTTTCAGTATCTATTACAGCAACCATGTAATATTTTGAATTAATCTCATTCATAAGCATGACCTCCCCTCTGAAATTGATGGATGAACTGTTTGCAAGATTTTGCTAAAAAACTTGAATATACTTTTGAACACATGCAGTGGTGATGAAATGTGAAAATTTTTGTTTTTCCATTAAGTGAAGAACCATGAAATCTATCTGGATTCAGTCGAAGTGTAAGAAATTTTGGAGGGCAGCTGGTTTAATATACTGTTTCACAATAGATATTTGTAAATAAACTAAATTTTTTAAGTTCATTGTCTTATAGTATGTGACAACTGATACAGTTTTACCAGCTACGGCTATTATAAGGATAGTGTTTATTGATTTTTTTTTCCATATCCCCGATAAAGGTTAAATTTCTCAAATTGTACGTCTCTATGTCTGCATATTAATCAATATTTTCCGTTTTAGGTGATCGAAATAGAACATGGTAGGAAGTTGGTATTCTCAGAAAAAGAAGCCAACTGGTCAAAATATTCTCCTCAGCTGAGAGTTGGGGATATTTATGACGGTAGAGTCGGATCGGTGGAGGATTATGGTGGCTTTGTAAATCTGCGTTTCTCTGATGGTGAATATTTCTCAGAATCTTTATTTGAGGTTCATCAATAAATCCATTTTGGCTGCTTTGAAAAAACAATTTCTGAGAATCTTTGACTTCTTCAAGTATGTTACTCTGTGCTCTCTGATGTATTTTCATGTACTTCAATTCTGACAGGTGGTTATTATCTCACGGGACTAGTTCATATATCAGAAGTTTCATGGGACTTGGTGCAGGATGTAAGGGACATCCTAACAGAGGGTGATGAAGTGAAAGTGAAAGTTTTAAGCATAGACAAGTAATTCAGTGAAAAAACTCCCGCGCTGCCCCTTCTCTCTCTTTTTTTTTCCCTCTCTCTCATATATACAAACAGGTGCATGCACAAGGTTATTAATATCGCTTGAAATGGTAACCATTTTTTCAGGAAAAAGTCGAGGTGCACACTGTCAATTAAACAACTCGAAGAAGATCCTCTCCTGGAGACATTAGACAAAGTTATTCCTCAGGTGTGGTACACTTTGGCTTTCTTCAGCAATAATCTTGGCTGGCTATTGAAGGCACAGTCTACCAACATATTTGATTGTTCTGTCTTGCAGAATGGTTCACTGGATTCTAGTATTTTAAGTGGAAGTGAGCACTTCACTATAGAACCACTTCCAGGGCTTGACACAATTATTAAAGAGCTATTGTACGAGGATGGGTACGTATGATTATCAGTATGTATGAAGACATGCTATTAATAGTTGCCATTTTCATTCATCCCATTTGAAACTTCCATACACAAAAGCAACTTCTTTTATCATTATTTAGTCATCATCTATCGTACTTCTATTATTTTCCTTTCATATGTTTTAAACCCACTTAAAACTTTTTGCACATTCTTCTCATATGTTTAAATATTCCGTATTACTAATTTTTGAGAAGTATTTAAAGGGATGGAGTATAGTTGATGGATTGCCACTTTAATGGGAATTCTTGATTTTTTTACTAAGATAGCTTTAATTGGTCTCTCTAAACTGAGATTTGTTATTATTATTTGCATGAGTATGTTCTTAATCTCTGTTATATCAGTATCAGATATTGATAATTTAGTAACGATGCAATGTAAGTAACGGTATAAGTTCATTCCATTCATTATTCTTGTTGCATTATTGATAATAAGGTCAAGGTGATTTGCAAGCCAAATTAAGACCTGATAAAATATATGCAAATTTTATGTTTTACCAGAGTTGTTAATTCCCTCAAAATATGACCTATTGAAGAATCCATTGCTGAATTTGTTTAACATGCATACAAGCATAGTTGTCAATAGAGATCTGTAGACTCGCCATAGTGAATCCGGTAAGGGTGCTTCATCGTTCAGCACCTCTACGCTACTGGATATTGCAGATATCACTACTTTTGCCATCTTCAAATAATTGCGTTGCTAAATTCACCATAGAAACATAGAGTCTTTATTCAAAACCCTGAATTGGTTTTTAGATATATACTCTTTCCGTCCCAAAACAGTTGCTTTGTAACATAGTGACTCCATTTTGACTTCAGAAACACATCTTCCCAGGACTTTCTATTTTACAATTCTTGAGTGAGCAAGTTGAGGTTGCTTTGTAATCTCTGTCCGTGCCATTGCCACTGCTTGTCTGCTCTCTATTATATGCACACACACAAGTAGTGACAAATTTCAGTATCATACAATTCTATCGGCATGATGGCATGTTCTTCCATTTCCATTGGATTCAAACAAAGATCTATTGATTGATATTGGTAACGAAATGAATTAGCCAGATTTACCCTTGATAATTTGAAGGACTCCAATGTTTAATATGCATGAAATCTTGTAGAACATGAGATTCTGATTTCTGATGGTCCAGCTCCAGCATATTCATTCTACATTTTGTTGGTACATTATAAAGACTAATAGGATGCAATATATTTGTGGTCTTGTAATGCTTAAACTGAGTTACAAGTGTACTTGGCGACTAATATTGGCTTTCACTTTTCTGCCCCTCAGCATAAATAATGTGAAGATCAGTCGACAAGGTTTTGAGAAACGGGTGGTTTCTCAAGATTTGCAGCTTTGGCTTTCAAATGTATGAAGCTAACCCTCTTTGTTACGTATTAATTTCCTGGAGCATTGGACATTTCTAGTTTCTGGCAAGAGTTTGATTGTTTGAGTATAAACCAGATAATTATATCAATGACAAATTTTACAGGGACCTCCAACTGGAGATCAATATACTCTTCTTGCTCGAGCTGGGAGGCAGGTTCAAGAAATACAACTGACAACATGACTTGATCAAGAGGGAATCAAAATGGCATTGCAGCGGGTTTTAGAATGCGTACCTTGAATCTTTGTAATGTATATATATGAGTGCATAGCTAACAGGCACTGTACAGCTTCAGAGCTCCCCATTTCAATCCGTATCCTACAAAGTCATTAATTTGATTGATATTGAGTGGCATGTTAAATTCTATTCCTAATAATGCTTTACTTTTCTGTTATGGTTGCACGGTGTTAGATCGAAAACTATCATTTATACGCATAGCAAACTCTGAAGTCATTGTTGGAACCTACCCGGGTGCTACCTGTTTGAGCAAGGGTGCTGACAACAAGTATTAAAGTGTAAACTATTAATGATTCTAGAAACCATACTTTGTTGTCGAGAGAGTAATCGGATATGTAGTTGATGGATGTTTTCTCATTTGTGCCTTTTATCTTTCTTTGAAGTCTTGTTTTCAGTAATCTTGTTGAACGTTCACGAGATGTGCAATTGGTCTATCCATCAAGCTTTGTCATGGAACTAGATTGAATGTTAGTGATCAGACATGGAGTCCACCGGCCATTGGAATTTTGAAAATCAATTTTGACGCATCTATTGAACAATCGTGTTCATGTAAAGTTTTGGGGTTGTTGCAGAGATGGGGAGGGAGCAATTGTGGCATGGCTTCGAAGTCGATTGCAACACATCTGTTGTGCCGAAATTGCAGAGGCTTTGGCGGCTAGAAGTGCGGTGGACCTTGGATACGGTCTTGGTGCTCGAAGAGTTATCATAGAGGGAGATTGTAAAAGGGTAATAGATCAACTACAAGATCCGACTGTTTCTCTATCTATAGAGGAAACCAAAACTCTAGCTTGTTTCTTGTACTTGGCTAATTATAGTACTACGTCACAATTTGCTAGTATTAATACTCTATTCAAAACTATACAAATGACATAATCTAATAATTAAAATTAATTTGTTAACAATTCTTATGATTTAAATAATTTTTGAAAATACAAATGTACATAATTACAAAAACCATCCATCCTAAATATGTAATATCTTTATATTTTAAACCCCAAATATTTTCTACTTCTCCAAATCAATTTTTCAAGTGACAAGAAACTCTACCAGCATCGAACTGATGGTTGAAACCTCGTGATAAAGCTTCCATCGCAACCATGGAAGCTTGCTTGAGAGCTTCCAGATCATCTTGAAGCTCTTCGAGAGAACATTCTTTACCAAGTTTGCACCTCATCACACTTATGTGTATTCTGTGTAACCGAGGATGATGAACTACATGTTTTAATTGTTCATTTTTCTTCATTTCAAACCCGTTCCAAGGAACATATCTGGGGAGGGGATTTTAATATTTTTACGGCTACTTTCTTAAGATTTTTGGTAGATTTTTGTAATTTTGACTACTGTTCTAAAACTTTTTTTGTTGAGTTAACAAGATGTTTCACAATCCAAAGTGATCATCATGGTCATCTTGCCCATGTTACATATACTACTTATATACCAGTGTGTCAACTACAACCAAATATCTTTGAGGCTGATGCAATGTATAGCACAAAAGTGAGGATCAATGACACCCCCATGAAATACCTGCAAAATTGAGAAGAAAAACAGTCTAATGTGGCCAACTAAATATAAGATACGAGTCATTCAAAATTTTATGTTGTGGATTGTATGAATATCCTTGTCGACAAAAGCCTTTCTCTTTGGACTGGAGCAACACACGGAATAAGTTCTTGTTTTAAAAAGAATCACACACATGTGTAATTACCAGTAGATGCATAGTAACCCAATATGACTGAAAAAATAATATTTAAAATTACCTTTTATAAAAAAGACTAGTAGTCAGATTTTCATTTCTTTTCTGCTAATGGCATTGTATTAAACTCCCTTTCGAATAGTTCAAAAAAGGGCATTAGCATAAGATATTTGTGGCAACGTGTGACGAAAGTCACCATCCTTGATTATTTTTTGAGTGATTAAACTATGCTAGAAACTTACAGGAGAGTTAGAGTTACATAATATTCACTTGTGAGGGACTACCGGGTTAGATAGAATTTACAATTTACTCAGGAAACGATCTATTTGGATCTTTGCTTATTCTCCTACCAACGTTAATGTGCATTCAAAATATTTGCATCTTAGTTTCATGCTTATAATCGTAGATGGTAGTATGTGTCTTTGTGGTATCGAGACCAGGATTATTTTTAGGTTTTCTTTTGCTTGAGGATGAGCAAAGGCCCGTTTGGAAGTTTGATGGGAAAATATTTAAATTCTCGTCTTGCCTCTTTATCGAGTTTTGTGGGTCTAAGAGTGCGTTTTAGTCATATTCTTGTGTGTTTACGTGTTTTTTGTGCTCTAGTTATGTTTTGTACTTCCTATGTCCTGGAAATAACTTTCCGTTCAATTTTTGTGTAGAGAAAATAAGGTATATATTAATTTTGAATAAAATAGTACTAGTGGGTCCCTCAAATAAAATTTTAAAGTTGAAAGTTAGATAAAATAATGTTAGTGTTTAATGTTAAAGTTGGGTGAGTGATTTCCAAAAAAGGAAATGAGAAGTTTTGCTTGGGACACCCAAAACGGCAAAATGGAAAGTTATTGCAGGGTCGGAGGAAGTAGGATATTATTATCTTAGATGGAAACTGATGAGTCGATTTTACATATCGTCTCAACTGGTCTTTTTTGCCATCTTTTTGCTATCTTTAAGTACGATTTTATTCGCTTTCCTTAGGATAT
>JAYMSR010001453.1:0-2500 GCA_036897825.1 Plantago rigida
CATTCGACCCCCAAGGGCACATGTCGTTGGCCAAGCCATCGTGGCGGATGAGCCGCGCTGGCCGCCTTGAAACACAATTCCCACCGAGCGGCGGGTAGAATCCTTTGCAGACGACTTAAATACGCGACGGGGTATTGTAAGCGGCAAAGTGGCCTTGCTGCCACGATCCGCTGAGATTCAGCCCTTTGTCGCTCCGATTCATCCCTCCCATCCAAACCCCCAATCATCTTAAAAAATCGGACCAGGGGTTATCCTATCCATGACATGCAGGACCAATGTCCCAGAAGAAAAGGAGTCAAGTCACCGTAGTCCTTGACTACGAGATTAACCAAGTGTTAACAAGGCCTTTAGCCAAGTGCACCGGTGACCAAGACAAAGTGCTTCTAAATGTGAAACCCGGTATGCACCTTTGGGAATTCATACAAATCCGTTGCCCGGATGACCATGGGAGTTTGACCAGTAGATTTCGGACGTCGTTCTTGTGTGGGAGTGATGTGATTTTTTCGGGCCTTCCGGAGCCGATTTTTTAAGACGGTTGAAAACATGAAAAAAAATCAAGTGTTGGATTGTTCATGGCGCACCATAAGGTGCCAGACAAGTGACCTATATAATGTGCCATGGCAGACAAGTGCCCTATAAAAGGTGCCAGACAAGTGCCCTATATGGTGCCAGACATGTGCCATGGCAAGGATCCGTGTCCGATATAAGGTGCCAGACAAGTGCCCTATATGGTGCCATGGCAAGGATCCGTTCCCGATATAAGGTGCCAGACAAGTGCCCTATAAAAGGTGCCACACAAGTGCCCTATATGGTGCCAGACAAGTGCCATGGCAAGGATCCGTTTCCGATATAAGGTGCCAGACAAGTGCCATGGCAAGGATCCGTGGCCAATATAAGGTGCCAGACAAGTGCCATGGCAAGGATCCGTTCCCAATATGGTGCCATGGCAAGTGCCACGACAAGGATCCGTTCCCTATATATGGTGCCAGACAAGTGCCCTATAAAAGGTGCCAGACAAGTGCCCTATATGGTGCCAGACTTGTGCCATGGCAAGGATCCGTTCCATATATAAGGTGCCAGACAAGTGCCATGGCAAGGATCCGTTCCCTATATAAGGTGCCAGACAAGTGCCCTATATGGTGCCAGACAAGTGCCATGGCAAGGATCCGTGTCCGATATAAGGTGCCTGACAAGTGCCCTATATGGTGCCAGACAAGTGCCATGGCAAGGATCCGTTCCCTATATATGGTGCCATACAAGTGCCCTATAAAAGGTGCCAGACAAGTGCCCTATATGGTGCCAGACAAGTGCCATGGCAAGGATCCGTTCCCTATATATGGTGCCAGACATGTGCCATGTCAAGGATCCGTTCCCTATATGGTGCCAGACAAGTGCCATGGCAAGGATCCGTTCCCCATAGAAGGTGCCAGACAAGTGCCATGGCAAGGATCCGTTCCCCATAGAAGGTGCCAGACAAGTGCCATGGCAAGGATCCGTTCCCCATATAAGGTGCCAGACAAGTGCCCTATATGGTGCCAGACAAGTGCCATCCGTGCCAGAATCGATTTGGGGTTACCTTTTCGAAAATTCTTGGTTTCTACCATGGTTTTCATGTGCCAAGACGAGTTTCAAGGGGAATGAGTCGGTTTGGGGGGCGCCTAAGGTGTGCCAACCATGTAGATTGTCCAACAAATGAGGGATTTTGCCTGATCTAAAGGTGAGGCAAGCCCAAGTGCCCGGGTGCCGGGTATGGGGTTATAAGGTCCATACTTGATCAGGTCCAGGTGACCGGCCTATAAGGTCTCGTGCATACCATTGTTTAACGGTGTTCATCGACCGTCGTCCCAGAAGAAGATGAGAAACGACCTAGGCGTAAGCATAATCAAGCCTAAATGGATCGCAAGCAAGCCGGTGTATACCATTGTTTAACGTTGTTCATCGACCTTCGTCCGAGGTATTTAACGTGTCTGATCTAGGTTAACGACCCTGGTCCCAGAAGAAGATGAGCAACCACTTAGGCGTAAGCGTAAGCAAGCCTAAATGGATAGCAACCAAGCCGTTGTCAAAGTCGCCACCGCAAGTATCATCCACGTGACTTAAGGTTAAGGTGGCTTATTATGTATAAAATTGAATAACGGTGCGCATCCGAGGTAGGTAACGTGGCCGATGTCCCTTAAGTTAACGCGTCCGATCTCGCTTAGCGACCCTTGTCCCGCAAGAATAGCAGAATGCTGATATCACGACGTAGGCGTAAGCATAAGCGCCCTGGAATGGATTTCAAGCTGTCCCCGAGTCACGAAGAGACGTGAAACGCCACCAAAATTAGACTTCGGGAATTTTCGGGAATTTTTCATTATTTTTCCCTATTTTATTTTAATTTTTTATGTATTATTGAATTTTTTATGAAAAATAATTATTAAATATTTTTTCGGGCCCAAAAAATAAATTCCGAATCCAAAAACTGATTATTCGGCCCGAAATACGGTTCCATGCAAATTTT
>JAYMSR010001454.1:0-10144 GCA_036897825.1 Plantago rigida
CCGTCGTTAAATAGCGACGGATAGATTCCGTCGCCCATTTCCGTCGTTAAAGCCGAGAATTTTGTAGTGTTAACAACAAATTCAACTTTCTCCTTTATAATATCCTTCTCTTCATGTATAAAATCCAAAAACTTTGTTCCTAAGGAAGTGAAAAGAAACGTGGAAGAAACATCTAACGGGACAAGTATGTATATACCAAGAAGATATTACGGTAGTAAATGAGCTCGGAAAAAGAATTATCGGTGCGAGCACTGAGGAAAGTATGTTGTAATGCCGAGAATATCCCGAAAATCGAACGACGGTTTAAAATGTCCAATGCCTTTCAAGAGGGAATAGTTTCCAAGGTTATGATTTGTAATGACGATAAACAAGCTACATGGACATACAATGGACATGGTTAGGCTATATTTGCCACAATCAATTTTCTCTAAGTTGATCTATATAACGCTTCACACGCGTATCATGTGACGCGAGTTCTAGTAATAATAATAATATAATAATTCACAAGTTTATTAAGTTTGTAATTCAATTTAAATTCCAATTCAATTCGAATCTAGTACTGTATTATTTTTTAAGTAGAAGATGCATGGTTCGAACCTTATCGGTGTAAGTTTTTCCCTTTCATTGTTTTTTATAAAAAAACTTAACAATGTGTAAATGCTAGTGATAAATAAAAGGAAAAAGAAAGAAATAGAGAGAAATTGAAAATTTAACCGGAAGAAATTGTCTTTTTGGATTAACAAACCAATCAACAGTTGCTTTCTTCTCCTTTCCGACGACATAAACCCCAATTCTGGCCTCAATCAAATCAACCCTAACTTCCCAAACCAATTTCGTACACCCAGCTTGCAAGATGCAAACTTTTGAATGAATGGATGAATCTCTTACCATGGGTGCTATAACTTCCAATCGCAAGCGAGGCTACGATTATTTCAAATCCCCACTTTCTTCCCCAAATCACATCCAATCCAACGCCCACATTTCCAAGAAGTCCAAGCATTCAATTCCTTCTATGAATTCTACTGACTTTACCTCTCTTTACACCGCTCCATCCTCCTCCTCCTCTCCCAGCTCCATTACTGCCAAACTCTCTTCTTACCCTGATCGTAAGAAGCCACTGTCGAGGGTGCCTCATGCCCCGGTACGAAATTCGAGGTTTGCCAGTTTTAGTATTAAGAATATTTGGAAGAATCATACTGGGGTTGGTAATAGTGAGGGTTCCTCTCATACTATGGGGAATCATTCCGGAAAGTACAAAGCCGCTAAGGATGCAGCATTTCGAGCATTGAGATATTTTGCTAACAAGGACGAAAGGGTGTCACTTAGGAAAGACAAGGGGAAGCAAGTGATTGAAGTCATTGAGATTGATGATGGTGAGGAGGACATGCGAGTAGATGTTTCTGATGATTCCAGTATTGAGGAAGTGGGTGTTTTTTAGCACAAGGAGCATGGTGTTAAGTCGCCGGATAAACAGTTTCGCTGGCTGGATTCTTCTGTGGTTTTGGATGTGACTAATGTGGGGGAGAAGATTGATCTGGTGGTCTTGGAGGGTAGTGATGAGGATATGGGATTGAGTAGTTACAAGAAATTATATAAGTCATCCCAGAAGAGAGATGCTAAGCTGAGAAGCATGAAGTCACAGATAGAGTTGAGTGAAAGACGCATGCAATGGTTACCTTTATTATGGCCTCGGACTAAACCAAAGGAAGTTAAGAAGGTAAGGTTTCTAGACTTGCTTAATTTATTTGTTTTGATTATGTTTGGGGAGTTCGTTTTTATGTCTGTATTAAGTTTAGTAACACACTTGGTTATGTACACTGGTGTCAATTTGTAGGATAGGGCTGAGGAATGTTTCGTGGCTCTCACTAATGAGGAAGATAAAGAAGTTGGTATTGCCTTACATGCCAAGAATAGGTCTAGGATTCTGGTGAGTCATCAAAATTCTAATATTGATATCACTGGAGAAAAGTTACAGTGTTTGAGGCCAAAGGAATGGCTTAATGATGAGGTAAACTTTGTCTGTTTGTTAGAATTGTATATTGAAAAGTTGAGTCTGCATATTGAAGTGTGATGAATGGTGTTTTTTTTCTCTTCCTACATTGCAGGTCATTAACGTGTATCTTGAATTGTTGAAAGAGAGGGAAAAGAGGGAGCCCCAGAATTTCTTGAAGTGTCACTTCTTTAACACTTTCTTCTACAAAAAGGTATGCAGTTTGCTCTTTGCAGCATCTTTTACATTTGGCACAGAGAAACACTATCTTATTTAGCATACATTATTATTTATAATTAATGAATATCGTGTCTGTCCATGTAAAATATAATTAATCTTCATTCTTCCACACTTCAAGTGAAGGCTGGAATTGCAGTTAGATTTCGTACCCTGCTTGATTAAATGAATACCACACACTGATGATTTACGTTGGTTCTAAATGGAGTACTTTCCAATATATTCTGGTCCATTTGTATCTTCCTAGGATGTTGCATTCTTTTAGATTAAGGAATATACATTAAAAACTTGTAATAGGAAGTATATTGGTAAAGTTGTAAGTGGGTGATAAACCAAGATAGATAACAAAGAATTAATGAGTGGGATAAAAAATTTTCATTTATGGGTTAGGAAGTTTCTAATAGAACGCCAAGTTATTGATGGAACGGATGGAGTACATCATAGTGAACTTGAATTATGTTTGAAGTACGCAATTACTTATTTTCTTGGTATTTGTTGAAAAATTGTATTGGGTGAATATAATGCTCTGGTATATGTTTCTTGCTTTCCAAATTTTCAATAGGGGATATATGCTGAAGATATCTTTTTCATTCGCCACAAGAGAATTAGATCCACTCAATGTAGCATGGTATTTTAAGTGAATGGAAGCAGTACACAACTGATTAAAATGATTTTTTTGTGTGTTTGGGTACATGGTACATACACGTGTGTGTGTGAATTTATATGTTTGTCAGTGCTTTTATATTCTTGTACCCTAGGATCTTAAATGTGTATGTGGAATAGCTTGTGGTTATATCCAAGTTTTAAAGTTTACAAGAACTTTTTTTAAGAAGCACTTAGAAGCATACTGGGGACATAACAGAATGTATAACAGAACCAAGAATTTGACATATGAAACTCATTAACAAATGCATTTACTATTTAGTAGGAATTTTACCTTTCTGTCTTAAAAATCATAAACTTAACACTAACTTTGTAGCCTCTTAGATATGTGCGTTATGGTAGTACGTGCTTTAGCAAAACTTAAAATATAAACTAAATATTTCAAAAGCGACATAAAGCATGCTAGGACCTCTTAAAGAACAAAATGGTTTAGAGCGTGAAATAGATAGTGTTGGAGTGTGAAATAGATTAGTGTTGGAAGCTTAATGCGATATAGACTGGACATATTTTCACTTTGATATGTTTTGAGATTTATCACTGTATGACTTTCAATAGTCATTTGTTTAACTAAAAGATGACATGAGTTGTTGCCTGTTGTACTTTAAAACAGTTACATTTTAGCGTTATCATCTTTCAGCTTATTAGCAAGGATGGATACAATTATCAACAAGTTCGGCGATGGACCACTCAAAGAAAGCTCGGATACAGCCTTTTAGAATGTGAAAAGATTTTTGTGCCTATCCACCAACAGATCCATTGGTATTTAGCGGTTATCAATAGGAAGAAAAAGAAATTTCAGTATCTTGACTCACTCAAGGGGATTGATGAACAAGTTTTGGATGATTTGCGTAAATATTATGTTGCTGACTTGTTGCTGCGATTTTGAGTTGGCTCGCTGGAAATTTAGAGAGATGAAGTTTACAGGTTGTTTGGAATTGAGGCTTGAGGACAAGCCTTTCTTAAGGAGGGAGCAATGTAATGAATGGGAGTTGAATGGTAGAAACCATTTAAGCAAGGGTTGAGTTGCAATTACATTAATGTTTGCATTTCAGTCCCTGTAAGTTTGTATAAAGGCTGATTGCTTCTCATTTGTAAACTCATGAGAGAAATTATAATCAAACTCATTCCGATTCCCTCGTGAATCATCTGGTTCCCTCGTGAATCTGTTCCTCAGGTAACTGTTTTTCAGTTTATCAACGTTTCCATTCGGTTTCTCTCGTGATAGAGTAACCGTTCATAACAAGCGGACCAAGGAGGCGATTGCCCTGAATCCGAGAAGTTTTGTTTAATTTTTTTGCCTCTCTTGTCCTTTTTGTTCTGAATCTTGGAGCTAAAATTTGGAGTTTTACAGCGTGGGGTTATTGTATATAAGCAATTGCTTTTGCTTCATTAGGTTATGGAAGACATATTTTGATTATTTATTTTCTAATGGTATATCATTGATGAAAAGCTATGTAAAGCATGTGTAAATTGTAAAATTAGGAGTATTATAGCTATAGGGGATTACATTTTTTATTTATATTCGAATTATATTTTTCCTTTTTTATTTTTAAAATTGATAGAACCTTTTAGTTGGGACATTAAAAATATTAAATCGGGAAGCTCTTGCTAGGACGGCTATTATACACCGTTGAGGAATTCAACTTGTGAGGGGAAGCAAGATTCGTACTTTGATGTTGGCGAAACAGATCGAGTCGATTAGGATGAGATAATTAGAGAAAGTAGGACGCATATAATTAGTGAACCGATAGTGGATATCTTCAAACTATATCAGCTTCTAACCATCCCCAATTGTGTAAGAATTTGTATATGACACGTTATAATCGACAAATTGTTCGGATCCGTTCTTACGGTAATTGATTAAAATCCAATTCCATCTCCTAATTAATGAATAGTTCGATTCCAATAAGGTGAAGAACATATATGCTACCTACGTACTATGATCAATGTATTGAATTGATAACCAACCATCCATAACAAACGGTCGTACGTTGATCCTCCTCAGCTTGTGTTTCTCTTGTTTCTCTGTCTTTCATTCATCTCACATCATAACAATACTTCTAATCTATCCAATCAATCTTCCAATCTGAATCTGTTCAAGAAATCCAGAAGATACAAAAGCACCAAGGAAGCAACCTATCTTGATCACCAAACCCCCTTCTTCCCTGCTCCTTCACCAATGCCGACGGTGTCTCCTTCCCCGGAACGTATCCCGGGGAAAGAGATGCCTGCTGCTGCTGTCGTCCCAAATGTGAAGGTCAAAGATGCAAATATCAGCAAGAGTAGTAATATGACGAAAAGGTCTGTTTCTTCCCCGACTTTGAAAAAGATGTTTTGCAAGGTCATGCAGAGAAAATGCCTTTTTAAATGCTCCAAGAAGAATCGTTCCCCTGCTGAGGTTGTTCATCAGACCAGGGAGCTGCTCTTCCTTCTCCATACTGCCGTTGATGCTCCCGCTTATAAGCGTAACGATAAGGTTTTTTACTTTTTTCTATCAATTTCATGTCGAATATCGTAAATTTTGTTTTGTTGGGCATGGTTCTTGGATTTAGATTGTGATTTTGCGCCAAAGATTCGATTTTGGAAGTTGTAAGATGTGTATTCGACGAAAGGAAATTATGGGAATGTGTCTGACATTAGGATTATATAAGGTGTGTGTGCAAATTAGGAGAATGGTTGCCTGTGTATAACAAAAGTTTATATCTTGTCATCTGATCTGTATGTTTGTATGGAATGAATGGAAGATGTATACGACAAAATTTCGCGTTAGTAACTTCTTTGAGAGATGCAATGTCCGATTTTGATGGTTTTCCTTTAGGCCTGCTGTACTTTTTGTAATCGACTTATAAACTCTCTTGCTTGATATGGTTGTATTACTTGCATATTAGTAGAATAGAAAGGTCACAAAAACACATCCTGCAATGTTCATGTATGCCTCCAAAAGTCGTAGACGATTGAATGTGTGAGCCTGGTAACTTTTTTGCTGTAAAAAAAAATTAATAGCAGCATTTTGGTTTCAGTTGGAACTATTGAGTGCTGATATCAAGGAGCTGAAGTCAATTCTCTACGGCAAAGATGAATCTGAACCCGTTCAAGAAGCTTGTGCTCAATTGACTCAGGAGATATTTAAAGATTACACCTTGCGTCTGCTCATTCTCTATCTCCCAAATTTGAACTTAGAGGTAAGTACTAAGTTACCAAAGAAAATTTATTATTATGCATCCTATTGTGGGCTATTGCTGTCAATAACTCTAGTAGTCATCTTAGAGGTAACTAATTTTCTCGTTATGGGTTATTGTTAATGTAGGCTCGTAAACATGCCACCCAAGTTGTTGCGAATTTGCAAAGGCAACAATTTAACTCACGGCTTATTGCTTCTGATTACTTTGAAGCCAATCTCGATATTCTAGATACGATCATTACTGGGTAAGCAATCCATTTTAACCACTGTTACATTTCAGTTTCGTTATACTGCTGCAATGCCTCTAGTTCTTAGGACTTAATTCAACTGCATACTCCATGGTGAACTGGACTGAAAAATGATATGTACATAGTATATTCTGTCTATGTCCTTTAGATGATTTGAAGTTTCCATGGTGAAGTTTGCAGTTTTACATGCAGTGCCAGGGCTGTGTTCAGTTGCCTGAATTATTAAACTTGGATACACTTCATAGCCTCATAGGGGTAGATGTCTATGGCGTGTGTGCATGTGTATAACTCATCTTGTAACAGAAGGGCTGTATTTGTAAATCAGTTTTCGGATGTTAAAGAGAAATTGTGTATTTCGTCAAGCCTTCACATGCTTCCAGGATTATACATAACCTTCTTGAATTGAAGATTCTGCTCTAAGCTATGATTTTCAGTGTCTGGAACTGATAGTTACTCTCTCCACAGTCCACATGCCTTCCAAGACTTCTAAGGTCATTTTCTAATACGCATTGAGTTTTCTGTTGTAGGTATGAGGATCCAGTAAATGCTTTACACTATGGACAAATGTTAAGGGAGTGCATGCGCCATCAAGTTGTTGCTAGGTAAGCGGCTTACTAGCAGATGCAAGCTACCTTTACAGTCCTTGCAAATGCATTAATCAGTTTTCTGCATACAGATATGTGTTGAAATCGGAGCACATGGAGAAGTTCTTTGTCTACATTCAACTTCCAAACTTTGATGTTGCCTCAAATGCTGCAGATACCTTTAAGGTCTAGTTCATGCCCTTGGACATCGAGCATGTGAAAATTTGTGATATTTCCAGAAATGTGCTGTTAAATGAATTACTGTGAAAGTATAACTATGAAACAATTGCATGTGTTCAGCAGGAAGCTGTACAGAATATATGTCTAAAAACTGTTTTGTTTTCTGCAATACCTTGCAGGAGCTCATGACAAGGCACAAGTCCACAGTTGCAGAATTTCTTACAGAAAATTACGCTTGGGTATGTTATTTCCCGAGAATGCACATTCTTATTGTTGTGTATAGCAAACGATCTGGTTATATCGCGTTTGATTCTCCATTCCTGAAATATATATCTCTGCTGAATCCTCTTTTCTCTAGTTTTTTATGGAATTCAACACAAAGTTGCTGGAATCAAGAAATTACATGACCAGAAGAAATGCTGTCAAGGTACAGAATTCTCTGTCTGAATAACTAATGAGCAGCTGAACTTTTGGATATTCAGCCTTTTCGTGTTATCCCTTCCGGAAGATAAGTTCATTACTTACTGAGGGACGCTTCTATTTTCAGCTGCTGGGAGATATTCTGCTTGATCGTTCGAATTCTGCAGTGATGGTACGTTATGTCAGTTCGAGACAAAACATGAAGGTGCTGATGAATCTTCTGAGGGTAATAATCCTTTCTCCTTGTCAGAATTTTGCATAGTCGCATAGATGCAATTTGTTTTACACTGCATTAAGTTTCTGATGTCTCTAACACTGCTCATATTTGCAGGAAACACACAAGAGCATCAAGATCGATGCTTTTCATGTTTTCAAGGTTTTTGCATCTCAATCACCAAATGAGTTTCTCAACCTACTTAAAATAATGAATTTTGATGATAGACTACTGACTAGTTCCGCGTATTAACCATCTTTATCTCGTCATGTACCAGCTTTTCGTGGCTAACCAGAACAAACCTGCCGACATTGTCAACATACTGTATGCAAACAGAAGCAAGCTGTTGCTCTTTTTTGAAGACTTCACCACGGAGAAAGGTAAGTCTGTTCATTATGCAATTCAGACGTTAGATAGATAGAGAAAATTGATCTGTTACTTATACACACTTGATAATACTTATGCAGAGGATGAGATGTTCGAGGCGGATAAAGTTCAAGTGATACGCAAGATTGAGGAGCTTCAGCCGTTCACACCGTACAATACCTACTCTGGAGAACTGGTATTCAGGACACCCTAGAGTAACAGATGCCATCATGCAGTTGTTATTTTCTTTCAGAACAGCTGATAATGACAGAAAGCATGTACAACCTTTGTAGCAACTAATTAATTTGTACTTTATCTCAGACTCACTCTTACTGTTTCGAAATTTTCGGCAAGAATGTTTATTTTATGAAAATACTCTCTTCTGATGATGTCTTAAATGACTCGTCCTTTCTGTTGTTTTTTAACATGAAAGGGAGTATTGTAGTAACAATACAGCCATTTGTCTGTGCAATTTCATCACTTTAACTCGGTACATCTATGCTGATTGTTGCAAGATTTGAACAATAGGAGTATAAGAGCATATATTAGTTGTAGGATGCATACAATCTGCAACCTCAAGTGACCTATTTCTCTCAGTATGAAATAAAGTAGTGGTTCCCACTACAACTAGTTCTCTAATTCATCACTCTTCTACAAATTGATGTTCTTCATTAAGGGTTCGAAAAAAGATTTTCTCCAAGTGCAGCAATTATACAAGCATCATTTTGTGAGGTCATAACATAGATACGTTATGATTTAACTCCTGTAAATAAAAGAAAACCATGATGTCACCATTCGAAATCATTGAGATTAGAAAGTGAAGAACGATACTTCCTGTCAACTTCAACAAGTAAATGAAACATAAAAAGAATCAGCAAAATTTTTGATTGACAGAGAATTCATACTTTAGTGCAATCTCATCCTCTTTAAAGTACGGTTAAATTGGATTTCTAATATAGAAGTGCACACAAGCAAAACCAGCTATAACACAATGCAAAACTGCTGCTAATTCTGATCACCAAAAGATCAAATTCAATAACATAAAACCTAAACACAGTTCAACAAAATACTCAAGTAACTTTTGTCTATTACATTAGAGATGGAAATAAAGATAATTGTTTGGGAGACCAATACAAAATTAAGCAGCAGCCTTTCCTTTCTTTCTCTGGAGTTTCTTCATGTAAAATTCCAACTCCTTGCCCTCCAGAATGTACCTACACAAAGGGGAAAAAACAAGGTGTGAATGATCGTGTCATTGAAAGAAATGAGCCATTCAGCACTAATGCAGAGACTTCTCACGAAATCAGTATCAGTTGAACAGGTATCTATCATTACCAGCAAACACAAAAGCATTCTTCGTACACAATATGAAAGTAGACTTCCAAACATTATCATTCAACAGATGATTAGGAGACATTGTCATATTTTGTAGCATACTTATGATCATCATGTGAAATATGACATGCCTGGCAAGAAATGAAACAGAATTACATACCCATCAGCACGGCCACACTGCCCCGGGCGGGAGGATATAGCAGCTAACAGGCGACCACCGCCAAATTGTTCCTCAATATGTGAATCGATTTTGCGATCCTTTTGGCGTTCTTCTAGTTTCCTCAAGACATGGTTACTTTTCTTTGTTTCTTCAGCTACGGGAGCATCAGCTTCCTACGGAACACCAAAACAAAAAATACATTGACCGAGATAAAAAAGATATCAAAGAATTCCGCATACTTTCAAATTTGACAGTCAATTGTCTAATGGCTTCTGCTGAGTAATCTTGAGTTTATTTATTAGATCATGCAGGAAATTTTGTCTAGTGGAGTGCAAGTAAAAAAAACCAAGAAAAACGGAAAAGGTATGGCTATTTACCTCGCCTTCCTTCTTAGCAGCTGCTTTTTTCTTGCGGCCAATCTCAACCCCGTAGTGCTGGAGATACCACTGCTTGAATGGTGCAGCATCCACTTGGATAATAGCACCCTTCACCAATGTCTGGGTCCTGACCAGCTCATTGTTTGAAGCGTTGTAAACCACATCAAGGACACGGGTCTTCCTGGTCAC
>JAYMSR010001455.1:0-10140 GCA_036897825.1 Plantago rigida
CCAATCCATACAATTTTAAATATCTTAATTATCCTTTACACTTTGTTTAAATATTTAAAAGAAACAAAGTTGAATTTCATTTAGTACCTCTGCTACATGCCTCAGTGGTATTATTAGTACCACATGTTTAGGTTTGAAGTGTCATAATTTGACCGATACTAATAAATGATGATCTCACATAACGAAGCATATTAGATAAATTGACGAAATAAATATGACAAAAAACTTGGCTTAAGTTTGAATAAATTTTTAAATTTAATTTAAATCTCATCCGTCCATCTTACACATTCAATTCAGACTTGGTGCTAATACGTGTCACTTCTTAATAGAAGGTTCAATATGCGAGTTTATTTGACATGATTATCTCCCTTATATTTATACTTGGAGGAATAATAATCCTTTATATCAATTTCATAATAAATGAATGGTAATAATTGATGTGACATTGAAATGTGCAATTTTGCATGCTTTTAGACCCTCGTTTTTTGCCCGAGATTCAATATTTATATCATATTATGGCCAGTTACCAACTTCTTGTGTTTTTTTGTGAAACTCGTGTTTATAAATTCTTGTAATATGACACGGAATTATTTTCTAAATTTAAGTTATTTCATCTTATGTTGACTGAATATTTTCTAAATTCCCTTTCAATGTGTATATTGATATACTCATCCAGTGCCAAGATTGTTTGATGTTTAAATTCAGGAATATTGACAACAGCCCTATGTGACAAGGATATTGGAACATGCCCAACACTTAGCCCATTACGAACTGGTCCAATTCCTTGAGAGTCATTTGACCTTCCGTCTCCCACTGGAATGCATATATCTCTACCCGACTATTTAGGTCACTATCCACTAGATTCTTCCCATCATTGTCTTCATTCCCTCCTGAGCAAAAATTCAGTTCTTTCTAGATACTCTACCATATTCTCTCAACTCCAGCTACAATGGCACGTCTTTCTTCCAAAATTTAACATGCACATAAGAAATCGAGCAAAACTGTTCGATTCAAACCACTGGGTATATTTGTTTCAAGCTTACCAAAGAAGAAGTTGAACCTATTGGATTGCAAAAAGGCCAAGAATGACTAGAATAATTTTAACCATCATTCATCGGAGGAATCCACTCCATTGGAGATTTCTGGATCTACTGCTGCTCAACTGGAAACTCCAATTCTTGAGGATGTTCTTGAAGATGTTGTGGAGGACCCCAATCTCCATCTCGTACTGAGCCAATATATTTTGGCCAAGATAATATTGATACTATGGTGGAAGAAGAGGCAATTGAGGAGAAAGATGCAGAGGAAGTTGTAGAAGTAGAAACAGTTGTGGACGAAGAAGAAGCTGGAGAGCCCATCGACCCTAAGGTACTTATCGACTTCCAAACTCCTCCTTTCAGTGAGAAATTTGAATCTAGGGCTATAAGTCAAGATGGGCACAACTTAGTAAACGCAAAATTTGGTCCGAAAAGATTTTGTGTCATGAAGATTTCAAGAAATATCATGTCTTTGAGTTTCTGGAAAATCGTGGTCTTCTTCAGTCTATGCTTAAACCTTCCGAGTATGTGGTGGATGTTGTGAAAGAATTCTACTGCAATTTGTTCAAGTACTGTGCAAATCCCCAATCCCCAAAATTTTTCAAAGCTTTTGTTCATGGAGAAATCTATGATTTCTGCCCTGCTCTGATTAATAGGATCTGGTGCATGTTTAATGAGCCAGAAGTTGTGGTCGATTGGAATATGGATGAAGTAATTTCTGAACTTTCTGGTGGGTTGGTTACTAAATGAGTTCGTCGACCTAGTCTTGTCTGTCTAAGTTCTCTGTCTGTTGTACTTCATAAGATAGCTCAGTACAATTGGAAGCCTTCTTCCAATCCTTCTTGTCTGACTATTGATATGGCAATCTTGTTGTTCTAGATTCGTAAAGGGATACATGTAAACATGGGGGAGAGAATTTTTGACTGCATAATTGATTATGCAAACACGGCAGGTTGCACCAATGTCCTTCCGTTCCCTTGTCTGGTCGCGCGGCTTGTTTGCACAGTTCTAGTATAAACCAAACGGTCTGATTAAGCCAATTAAATCGCACCCGCTGACTGCGAATTCTGGTTAAAACTCACTCAACACCGGATTTTACCAAAGAAATGTAAACCCACACCTTTTCCCTAGAATTGATACCAACAAAATCGCAGTTTTCCACAAACAGCAAAACCCCACACCCTCTCAAATTCCATACCTTTGGGTACGAAATCGATGTCGTTGCACGACCGAGCAGGAGCGGCGCTGGTGGCGCAGCTGGCCTTAGCGGCGGACGGGGCCTTGCTCGGCCTGGGCGCCGCCTACGTTGCCTACCGTTGCATTCGGAATCTCAGCATCACCTCTTCCTCCCTCCGTAAAATCTCAGATACACCGTCCTTTCAACCCTCTGATCTTCGATCAATCTTTTCTGATCAAAGCGATTCCACTCTCAATGATGTTCAAATGGTCATTGTTAGGGGAATTGTGGACTCTGCTTCTGCTAAGGGGAATTGGAGTAGCCTGAGGGGCAATACTGGAAGCAGTAACGTTCTTAGTGCTTATGATTCCGATGAGAAAGCCGTTATCATGCAGAGAATTCAAACTGTATGTATGTTTCTATTTATGTTTATGTCTAGTTCATATTAATTGTTAGGGTTTTGCTTTTGCAGCGAGTTAATTGTTGAATATCGCTTTGTGGAACTCTATAATCGCTAGAAGTTTGTGGTGTATAATGGATTTGTTTGCTGTGGATCATTATGAATTAAATGGACTCCTTATATAATTTCATTTCAAATGCAGCAAATACAGTGAGGAAACATGTCAAGAGTTTAAATGAGTTAAACCATTTTGGCATTTATGAAGCATATTGTACAACTTAGCAGCTTAATATTGGCTCCGAGTTTGTGAATAGTTTGGACAGTTTCTATTGTATTTCTGTTGAGTGAGTTAAGACCTTTTCTATGTATGCTATAGTACCTTCAAATGTAACCGAGAAATAATTTTATAGTTGAAACTCTACTGTTGCTAGTCCTCAGTCCTGATGCCAATTTTACATGCCAGTCGTTGCTTAAACTTGACCTCTTTATTCTGTTTTATATATTTATTCTCCAGTAATGACATACTAATGTATAGTACACTCATTCGTGTTGTTCCTCTGCAGTGTATATACAATGACTGGAGAGCCTTTGGGTGGACTGCTGATTTACGCTCTAGGCTTTCAGCGTCTTTAAAAGAGAAAGGGACAGCCTCCATGAGAATGGTAAATTAAATTTGGATTCATGACGAATCAACTCAAATTTTTTTCTGTCTTCTGAGCAGATTGTCTTCTGTTTATATCCAGATCTCTCTAATTTGTTAATACATTTTGTAATTTACAATTGGTTCTAAGTGTAAAATCCGCAATGCATGTGCTTGATGTTGCGGGGTGAAGAATTTTCCCTTTAAGTAGTGTTGCCAATAGCGGCGCGATCCCTGGGATTGTGTCGCACTTTTGTGTTAAGCCGCTATGGAGTTGTCCGTAGCGGCCCAGTTTGGCAGTGCAGCAAATAGCGGGAATTTTGGGATCTGTAGTTGTGTTTCAGCACGGCTACATTGAAATATATGGTCAAGTGAACCCACTCAAATGTTTGGACGTGACATTAAGCTCCTTTGAAGCAGTAGTTATTCATTTCCTGTGACAAATTGTAAGTGCAGGTCTAAGTGAAACTGAAACAAGAAGTTCTGTTTCTGTGTTCCTGTTTTTGCTTTATGCTATGTACATTGTCCTCTTAATTTAACAGCCCATGGAAAGTCTAACCTACTAAAACTTCTTAAGGACCTGCTCTCTGTCTCTCTTCCTTTTCTTTTTTTTTCCTTCCATTCACATAGTAATCAGTTGAGCACAAATGTTTTTACTATGTTCTTATTTGTATTGTTCGATTGGGTGATTTTATTATGTCTTAAAGTTCTAGACATCGAATTGCTCCAGCCGTGTTATGGTTTTGAATGTACCAAGTCACTCATGGCTCACCAATTTGATGAAAATCTTAGTTAATGGATTTGATTGTGGTTAATAATTGAACGTACAAAGGAAAGTCATGAAAGTTACAAAATACGAAAACATGGCATGTAAGAGGAGTGTCATAATTGGTTGGTAATATATTTTTCTTTCCATTTAGGATGTCAAAGTCAATTGAATTAGTCAAAATTCATTTGATTTGGTGAAAAAATTACCTTTCTGTAGTTTGCTTTTAAACAGTAAAGATAGTGCAGCTTCTTTTGCGTTGTTTTGTGCCTCTTGATTGTTATGAGTTTATAAACCATGATCTTCGAATTGTAAAGTTTACACTTGACAATAGTAATAATGTATGGGTGTAAGGATCAAGACATACTCATGAAATTTTCTTCTCTCAGGTACCATTTATTGTTGTTGAAGCAGGAAAGCGGCCTCAGTCTGATTATGTTACAGTCAACATGGAAGGATCAAGACACCCCCTGCCACTCACTACGGTGTTTCACCAGTTACAGCCTATTAGTGCCTCTCCCTACACATTCCTTCAGGCATTTTTGGGTTTTGATTATCCTGTTAGTGCAATTTGATTACAACAAGTTTTTGTGGTTTAGCTATTGTTTCTCTCTACTAAAAGTTACCCACTCCTGCAGATTGCGCTACTGGATGAAGAAAAAATACTTCCTCTCGGGAAGGAGATAACAGCTGTTGGCATCTGCAAATTAAGAAATGGAGCTCCTGAGATCAAATCTTGTAAAGATATTCCTTATTTTCTGTAAGTGAAAGTTTCCTCAAAATATTTGTGGGTAATCTGTTCTCTGGGTTGAGAACAACTTAAATGATCTCTGTTGATTGAATAGTACTAGTGTCAGTTATTATCGATAAACATTCAGGCAAACACTTCACTGGATTCAGTCTTATATAACTGAAATACCTAGAAACTTGAATTTCCAATTTCTTCTCAATGCTCTGATTCGGTAGATGTATAACATCGCTGTTTTGGTTTTTCATACTAGATTCCTGCAGAGTGAATTAGGCATGGCATGATTTCGCATAGATCTAGCGTGTATTTTGTACATGAGAAAAATTATGATTCTTAATTTACCATACGCCCTCTAAATATCTGCTATTATTTGTGACTTCATTGAATGCAAACTGCATGTGGATCGTCATATGTTAACACATTATCTATTCCTTATAAGTGAGGTTTTACTTGTAGAGTTGTATCTACATAGCAACAAGTTATTCATCATGAAGAAATATTGGTCATCTGAAAATGTTAGAAGATTATTATGTATCCATAGCATTAGGAATCTCTAAATATTCCTGTTGATAGAGCTCAAAGGAAAATAGATAGAAAGAAATTGAGGATTTTTAGCGCAGTAGACACTAAATGAAAACCACAACGAGGGATACTGTTCTACAAGACTGATACTTGAGATGGCCAGAGTTCGAAAGGAGCCACTCAACTAACTACTAAGTTCTCTACCTGGAAATATAGTTTCAACTTTCAATAAGTGGTTATACAGCACAAAGTTTAATTGACCCAAAACTCTTTGGAAGCGAATGGCACTCGACCCCATGATGAAGGGTAATTAGGACTAGGATACTATCTCCTTCTAAAAGCACAGTTTCGACAAATATAATACTCATTCCGTCCCGATCCCATCTTCCTCTTGCCTTTTTAGACTGTGTAGAACCACTTCCCATTCGTAAAATATAAAGTTATTTACAACAATCGATATAAATTTCCGTTATTAAATTCATTCCTCCTATAAAAGTCCAAATTTTTTCGAATCTTTATTTATTTTTTAATCATTGTTTTTAATGATCCTGTAAAAGTGAACGGGAAGATGAGATTGAGACGGTGAGAGTATAATATATTCTGGCTACGTGTAACAGATGCAAGTCATGATCTATTCGTTAGTTAAGTATTGTTTATTACCCTCTTTTCTGCTTTATATACTAAGTTATTCTTGAATAGATGATTATTATAGAGCTGTACTTGTAGGTGTGACATGACGAAGGATCAAATGCTTGCTGATCTTTCTTTCGATACTAAAGTTTTACTGTGGAGCGGGGTTATATTCGGTGCACTTGCAGTTGGAATCCTTGGCTTTTCTGTTGCAAGGTATAGTCGGTTCACCAACAATTATACCTTACCAATTTTGACGTCACATTTATAAATATACATGCTGTACAAAAACATTTTGCCTCTATATTTTCTTTCAAAGAACTAGCCTCAGTTCAACAAAAGAACTAGCCTTACCAAATCTTTCTAGATCTTAGTTTGATGCAACACGTCGTTAAATGCTTGATTTGAAAGCTGGTAAATGTAGTCAAATTTCTTTTATGAACCTGAAATTGTATTGTTGAGTATTAAGGATTATTATAATATCCAAGTTGGTTGATGGTATGTATATTGCTTGCTTTATCAGGAGATTGATTAGATGGAAAGAACAAAGAGCTAGACAACCGGATGATTCTAATAACAGTGACGTCGGGGCTCAGGTTCCAGCAGATGAAGATGATGGCAATATTCCCGAGGGTCAACTGTGTGTGGTGTGCCTGATGAGAAGGCGTATCTCTGCTTTTGTTCCCTGTGGACATCTGGTCTGCTGTCAAGGATGTGCTCATTCGATTGTGCGGGACTTATCCCCGAAGTGTCCAGTATGCAGGCAGACAATCAGGAGTTCTGTGAGAATTTATGATTCTTGAGGATAAACAGTATGGCAGTATGTAAATGACATTAGTATCTTTACTTTGTTTAAATGGCTGGAAAGGGAATGTGGAGTTTCTTTATTATGACCTTTAGACAAATGAGCTAGAAATCTAGCTGTAATTTTGCGCGAACTATCTTAGGCATATTTAGTACACTAATGCTGAATGAGGTATGAATAAGAAGCTGTTTGCTTTCCGTAGTTTCTTGCATTTCTTATTTGTGATTACTTGCGCTAAATGACTGTCACATTCCTTGATCCCTTCCACTTGTATTTTTCGGGTCTGAGAGTATTTGCATGTTATATGATGCAAATTCAAAGGGTGAGTTTGCCATTGTATATCTCAAGGATCATTTTTTGTTAAGAAACCAGTTAAATATAATCTTGGCTTGACGTGTTACAGAAGTTCAGAAAACTGGAAGAAAATCAGGCTAATAGCATTGATAAAATAATATGGTACATGCATATGACTCCAAAAATCCTTCATTCTTCAATTTATCTTCCACAGAGAACAGAATGACACTGGCTGCCCTTTCCACCATAAACCTATGCAGCCATCTCTCTCTTCCACTCGAATCTCCCAGTTGATATCGTACTTCCTCAGTAGTGCCTTGGCTCCATCAATTGTCTCCTCTCCGAACGCTTCCCCTTTGAAACCAGCATTCATCATTGTCTCGCACCATTTCTCCTTTTTCTCATTCATCTCCCC
Organism: Plantago rigida; assembly: GCA_036897825.1. Taxonomy (NCBI): domain Eukaryota; kingdom Viridiplantae; phylum Streptophyta; class Magnoliopsida; order Lamiales; family Plantaginaceae; genus Plantago; species Plantago rigida. The sequence continues at coordinate 7,435 of JAYMSR010001455.1, forward strand.
TAGGTTTACCAGCACTTTAGCTGCCTCAGCCTCCATCATCCTCCTATCCTCACTCTCACGTCCTTTATATGCTGCACTTGTTGCATCCAAGAACCTCCATAAGTGCTCCACCCTTCTCAAAAAACCGGTGGCAAAGTCACCACAGTTGCAGCAGCTACAGTCTGTGTTATTCTCACTTAAAATTACTCCTTTTGGCTGCAAGCTTCTCAGTGCTCTTAGAAACTCCGCCCTGTCATCGGGGATGCTATGATTTAAGTTGTGAAGTCTGAATTGTGCGCAGATGACTAATGTTTCTTCTGCAGATGAGTTGATCAACTGAGAATTAAGATTCTGTATGGGTAAGTTATCTAACTTGTTGATCTGCAAGTTAATATTCATTTTTTCTGCGAAAATCTGGAGTCTTGAGGTGAAGTCATAGTTTGGTGGACTGTTTCCGAATGGGGTGGCATTTCTTGATTGATCACTGTGTGTTGATGGGGCTATGACTGTGAGACGCACCAAAGGTGGTGGACCTCCAGCCCGACGGCTCAATTCTTCTAGAAACATAGGCCACTGAACTCCATGGGACACTCCAATGTCAACAATGTGAAGATTGCTCCGCTTGTTTTGTTCTCCGAGTATTTGCAGGATTGAAGTGTTGGCAACATTGTTTGGAATTCTGAACCAGGGGTTGATGTCATTGAATTTGATCAACGAGGCCATGAAGAACTTAAGATTGCTGGAAGCAAAATCGTTGCTGTTAACCACCGAGAAAAAGTTACTCCCAGGAGTGGCTGACAGGTGGTGGGTCAACGCTCGAAGGCCATAAAAGGCTAGACGGTGATTAGCATCACCGCTAAGAGACGATAACTCATGCAGAACATACAAGAAGTGCTGGACCCTTGATGGATTTCTTGCAGTAATCGCAGCGGCACAAGGGTTGAGCAGCTGTTCGGCCCATCTCCCTTCTCTGTTATTCCCACCGTTACCGTTGGCCCCTGCTAATATGTTTACCCTTCTGTTTGTAGCTGATCTTCTCTGGGGCGCCACATCAGCTTGCTCTGCTCCTGCAGGATCCCGCTTGGTGTTCTTTCGAGGTACTTTTGGATTTAAATCATCCACAGTTTTTCTTTTCTTTAGTAAATCTAGTGCTTGTGATTGGTTCGAAATTAGAGACTCAGTTGGGGTAGTGGCTGTGCTTGTGATAGTGGCTATCATAGTATTTGTGGTAAAAGAATTTGGACTAATGTTTATGAGTTCTTGTTCAAGATTCTGAGTGTGAGCCCACCACGAATCCCCGATGAAATCCCCGGTATCATACGGATCATCAAAAAATGTGGGGAAGTAGGATATTGGTTCACCAATTATCCCCACGATGTCGTCTGAGGTAGCAGCGCTTGGCTCCGGCTCCTCGAACGACATGATGATGTAAGTATAAAGATGAGAGTTGAGAGGATGGTTTTGAGATTTGATTTGATGATATAAAAAAGGGAGCTTAATTTTTAAAGAGATTAAGAAGACAATAGGATTGAGAAGTGGTCTATTTAGGAAGAGACAATGAGAGGCATATTCAAACCTGGGGTGTGCTGTTGTTTTGGACGTTGTGATGTTTCTATTATGGTTAGTTTATGATCACTAGAGTTAATCACATAGTTTTTTTATACCACATATTGTCGTGTTCACATCAGAGTTGTTGGGAGAAACAGGCAGAAAAATGTAGATTGAAATAGTCCAGTAATTGTTGAGAAAAGAGACGGCCGGTTTTTTGGTTTAATTAAGAAGCAAATGCTTGGAATTTTATTGCCTTTAATTACTTGAATTGGTGTTGTTGTTTTGTTTATCAAGAATGTAATTGACTTGCAAAAAACTGAGTACTTGTCATTGTTTTTTTATTTATTTTGAATGCTCAAATCCTTGTCAAGTGCACTGCATAATTTGCATTGACCATTAAGGTGTAGTGACGTATGGGGAAAAGTACCTGATGCATTTTCAGTTGATCTTTCTCGTTCAGATTCATGCACTACCATTGTAACTGTTTAAGTTGTTACCATTATAATACCCTCCTCACCTTGACGGTGAGAGAGGAATATCCATGGTATAACCCCTGGAATGGAATAATTCTATTTGAGCAAGTGAAAATACAAGGTTAACTGGCTAAGGACTAATGTTTTTCTTCTAACTGGATAAATGCTTTGTTATCAAGTGAGGGAAGGAAAATATGTGAACCCAATGAAAAGCCGGTTTAGTGTTTGGTGAACAGCAAAAATAAGATGCAAGAGATTTTGATAATTGAGAGGGTTTTGTGTGGTTTTTGAACTGGTATGGAATAATGTAAGAGAGAGACTATGTTTGTGCCTGGCCAATGGTGTTCTTTTGTTCAAGAACTCTTCCCTAATCCACCTGTTATTGCTTGGGCTATTACATTATACATCTGGATGGCACTTCCCGCACTCACCCTAAATTAAAACAAAACATACCAGGAAAAACACAAGGTACATGTTTCAGATGAATAACGAGCACATAAATACATAATATTTAAAAAAACGCAAGTTAATGTGATTGTATATCCATCGCTTACTTCCAATTAGCTGATGGAGCTGTTCAGCAGCTCGCATCGGTGATGTTAACATAGGTGGCCGGAAATGGAGGTGGGAGTGTGGATGAAATGAAGGAAAAAGAACTGGTGTGTCAATTTCGAAAATTGTATAAACACTAAAAGTCCGTTTG
>JAYMSR010001456.1:0-10139 GCA_036897825.1 Plantago rigida
CCGACATAGGGGCGATTTGATACCACCAGGAGAAAGAAAACCAATTTCCAAGGAATCTAAAATGTGGACAAATTGAATCTATGTGCAAGGGATCACACCTAGCAAGAAAAAGTATTTTGTTATTCCCATTCTTAGCATCTAACTCAAACAGTGACATTACAGTTTCTTACCTTCTACTGCACTATACAAGAAGCTTTTACTCGGGGAGGTGCTTTTGGCCCGGAATGTCATGAAACCATTGTCTTCTTAGTCAAAACAACACCAACCAAAACAAAAGGCAAGACAAATAGTAGGTTAATTTATTATTCATTCCTTGCCATAGTCTAAGGAAAATTATCAGTTTCATCACACCCCTTGTCTCTCCATCTCAAATCCCATTAAACAAAAAAAGCAAAATGATAGATTGGTTCTGTACTTAAAGACATCTCTCTTTGTTATCTTCTCATGTTACCTTTTCTTGGTTTCCAATGACTCAGATTTAAGTCACAGTATATATATAGCAACTACACCTTTCAATGGCTTTGAAAGGTGATGCAAACTCAGGCACACTGCTATATGAGATGGCTTCTCTGTTGAAGATTCTGGGGCTCAGCCTGTGGCTGTACTTGTCCACACAAGGTTCGAACACCGTTCTTTCGCAGAGTCCTGCGGTTGTTACTGGAACGGTTCAGGTCGATGGAGGTAAGCCGATTGGAGTGACAGATAAGGACTTCATCTGTGCTACCATGGATTGGTGGCCGCCCACGAAATGCGATTACGGAACGTGTAGCTGGGGAAATGCTTCACTTCTCAATCTGGTACTAAGCTGCTTCTCATCATTCTTTTTCTTCTTGTCATGGCCGTTCTGTGATCTTCTTTTAAAAAGTCAAGTCTATTGGTTTAACGTTATTGCAATTTGCACTCCCTCCCTTTCTGTCGTACATTGACTTCTATTTAGGCTTTATCTCCACTTGATGAGTGGTTGGCAACATCTACTATTAGCAATACTTTGTGGATATGCTTTCAGTGTGACTTTTAAAAGATTAAAACGCTCTCTCAAAAGATAATGATAGAGTTGATTGGTAGCCGAGTAGATAATAAAGTAACTGGTTTGAATGAAGTCGAGTAACAAATCAACTTACAAGGTAGCAAGTATTCTTCAACGTGATAGTCGGACTTGTGTTGTGGATTTTGAAATTAGCTACTTGATTAGTTAGATATTTACGTAGCATACTTATGAAGATAATATATATAAATAATAGTATGATTTAGCTTATAAGTTAGAATAACTTGAGAATAGTGAATTGATCTAGACAGTGGATTAACTGGGGTGTCTGTGCAATACAAGTTCCAAGAGGTTTAAATTCTACACTAAATTGTATACAGACTACTGACAGAATTCTGTTCTGCGTCACAGGATCTAAGCAACAAAATTTTTCTGAACGCAATTAAAGGTACTTCATTTTTTATGTTCTCTCTTTTCCTAGCTGTAAGTTTAAGGAATCCCATGACTAAAAGTTGCTACCTTTGCAGCATTTTCTCCCCTGAAAATTAGACTTGGGGGGACTTTGCAAGATAAAGTCTGGTACCAAACAGCAGAAGATACCGCCCCATGTACTCAGTTCATCCACAATACTTCTGAGATGTTTGGATTTACCGGAGGTTGCTTGCCAATGACGCGTTGGGACGAGTTAAATACTTTCTTCGAATCAGCAGGGTAATTTTACTTGAATCAACTTTTGATGTACATCTGAGTTGTATGCAAATCCTAATCAAACTGTCTGGTTTATAATAGAGCACAGATTATATTTGGTCTGAATGCATTGAGTGGGAGAACAATCCATTCAGGTGGCACTTCTACTGGAGCTTGGAATTCCACCAATGCAGAATATTTCATCAGATACACTGTTAACAGTAACTACACTATCTATGGCTGGGAGCTTGGTAAGAATCTCATTGCTGCATTCATAATTCCGAACTCCAGCACAGTGGTATTCCAGATAGGCAGTCTCTTCCATTTACAAGATCGAACTCGAGACCCTACATATATTGAAATCTGAAAAAACAGCTAATGTTTTGATGCCAGGAAATGAACTAAGTGGCAGTGGAGTTGGAACAAATGTAGCAGCAGACCAATATGCAGCTGATACAGTCAATTTTAGAAACATAGTGCAAACTATCTATAAAGATTCCAAAACCAGGCCACTAGTCCTTGGACCAGGGGGTTTCTTTACTACAGATTGGTTCACAAAGTATGTAAATCTAGCATCCAACTCACTTCAAGTGGCTACACATCACATTTACAACCTCGGTCCAGGTACAATCCCATACCAGAGACCACTGCTATTAAGCACCCAGACGAGCACCTTTTTCACTTTCACTAAAATGTGAGACTATCATGCACATTTATGTGATGACAGGTGTCGATAATCACCTGATTGACAAGATACTCGATCCATCTTATCTTGATGGTGGAGCTCAGCCCTTCAGGGATCTTCAGAACATTCTCAAAAGCTTGGGAGCTTCAACTGTTGCATGGGTTGGTGAATCTGGAGGGGCTTACAACAGTGGCCGCAATCTTGTATCCAATGCATTTGTTTTCAGCTTCTGGTAAATTTGTTTGTGTGATAGGATTTTACTTTCATTTTCAAATTACATACCAAATAGTTAAAAGTAATGTTTACTAACCAGGTACCTAGATCAGCTAGGAATGTCCTCTTCTTATGATACCAAAACATACTGCAGACAATCACTGATTGGCGGAAACTATGGTCTGCTCAATACCACGAATTTCATTCCAAACCCTGATTACTACAGGTTATCTTCAATCTGCTAAACTTTCATTTCAGATTAGTTATTTTCGCTCTTTGGAGTGGTAAGCACAAAATGCCTTTTTACATCTATCTTTCTTTTCTTTCCTCTTTTTTACCATACATCAATGTATACATTGTCACCATCATGACCTTAACTAATCCATCAATCAATATCACTTTATTAAGAACAAGATCATTACTTCAACTAGTACTGCATTAGAAATCAAGTCAGACTAATCCCTATGAGGCTATGACCTCTAGGTCAAGATATCTCGGGCAGCAACTAGGCCCAGTCTAATCGGTAACTGCTAATTCAAGATACTAGAGATTTTGACATTTTACCATATATTCACAGGGTCTTCGTTATGATTTCACATATAATGTTATTATGTTAACATGTAAGAATTATGTTACAGTGCCCTTCTTTGGCATCGTCTAATGGGAAGAAATGTTCTATCAACAAAATTTATTGGAACAACAAAGAAGTTACGTGCATATGCTCACTGTTCGAAGAACTCAGTAAGTAGATCAACTATTCATCAACTGTCCTAATGCATCACGTCCATCTTTATGAGTCCAAGTTAGTGATGATTGGACTGAAGTATCTTATGTTTTTCATGCATTGCAGCCTGGAATCACAGTGCTTTTGATCAACCTAGATAACACTACAGCAGTTCAAGTTAATCTGTTGGTTCAAAATGTCATACCAAGCACGACATCAGCAGTTGAGACAAGTCAACAATCCTGGAAGACAAACTACCTAGGCAGATACAAAAGTGAAACTGTAAATGAGATAGTTAGAGAAGAATACCATTTAACAGCAAAAGATGGTGACCTGCATAGCCAGACGGTGCTTCTGAATGGGGAAGCGTTAACTGTAAATTCTTCAGGGAGCATACCGCCATTAGAACCAAGAAAAGTTGATCAGTCTGAACCAATAATAGTTGCTCCTCTCTCCATTGTATTTGCCCAGATAGCCACCATACAGGTTCCTGCTTGTAGGTAAAATAAAGCCAATATGCCGTTAAAGCTTAAAGATAGTATATGCCATTCTTATTCGATAAATAATCATATCCTCCGAAATAGAAAAGTTTTACACTGACTAAATGTTCATATGGAAATTCCATGAGTTACTCCACATGTTTAGACACTATGTGCATCACCGGTTTAACACTTAAACCGCATGAAGTATCAGCATACACAGATAATAGATGAACATAACATGTGCCAACTCCTATAAACTAGACAAACTCCCATCTTTCTGTAATAAAAAAACTAAGAGCTGAACTGCTAAATCAAATAACTAACAACTATGACAACTCTTTTATTGCTTGTCTGCAGTTTCATATGAATGTTAAAAAAATTTAGTTTGGTGTTCGAAACTTGATTGTAGAACCTCAAAATATCTTGGGCAAGGCCCACTCTAAACCTATGCCCCCGATGATTTAACTTGCAGCAACTTGCTGCTCTTGCATTGCCAGAGGAATTGCTGGCCTCCATGTAGTGCCCTCAGGGTTGTCCATGAGTGCAATGCCTACAGCTGCTAAATCTTTTCGAATTGCGTCAGATTTTTCAAATTCTTTATTTTTTCTCGCATCATTTCTTTCTTCTATCTTCTGCCGAATGTGATCTTCGGTCAACTTAGCGCGCCTCAATGAATAATCTCGAAATTGCTGCAATGCCTGGAATATATATAAGCTAGATATATCATTTAGGTTCATAAACATTAAACAGAAAATAAGTCAAAAAAGGATTTTGTCATTTATAAATTATAAACCAAGAGTGTCAAGTCACTATTGTCAAAGAAATGACACATTAGAAACACAAAAACAACATGACCATTTTTTCCAGTCTTAACAAAAGAATAACAGGGAACTCCAAAAAATAAACCTATACTGCAAGAATTTGGTCTGTGTTGTTCGAAGTGTAGTATTCAAACTTGAATGCAAATGGAGAAAACCAGAGGAATGTTCATTGGCATTCTCAGCCATTATAACACAAGTAAATCATAGAGAAGCATAAGCAATCTCACAGGCATGCTCATTCTTAGAATTGACTGCACCCTGCCATTAGAATATGCATGTTTGTGTGTGTATATGATTTGAGAGAGAGAGACTCTACCTCTGAGTAACTATCTGGCAAGAGCCCCAAAATAGTCAGTATCTTTCTGACTGCATTTTCTAAAGCTGCAAGGGACTCTATTCTTGACTCCTGCTTCTTCCCCTGTACAATGTGCACACAACTCATAACAATCCATAAAGAATATTCCTCCGGTTTTGCAACCCTGTGAGAAATATAAGTGAAAGGGCATCTATTTGAATGATGAACTAAGCTGCAATCCCAAAACAGATTGTGAAAATGAATATTATTATGCGAAGAGGATAAATGCACAAGAGAGTACAGAAGCACTTGACATTGATTAAATTGGAAGTATTCTTCCGTGTTATAAAAACTCTGTCAAACCAATCTTACAAAACCAGTTTTAGGACTTTTTTGTTTTTACATGTTTTATGTAAAACACGGCCGTATGACGTGTATTGTACATATTACTTAGACTTGGGAGGCTTTTATCTAAGTTGTCGCAATTTATTCTCCTGAAAAATACACTAAACTAACTAATATATAACTCAAGGTGGAAAATCTCTTATGATTTAATATGTGGTTTTGGCGAGCAAGAAATAATTGCAATCAATCACTAAACTGATTAGCCTCAATTGAAACCATACCTTCCGCGTGTGTAGAAGATCATTGATGGTTCTCAATGGGTCAGAAATCACAGATAAAGCAATATTTGTATGAAGATCATCTGACATTGACGTCAAACAGTCATCAAGAAATTTGTTCACACAACTCACAGTTCCAGGTGGAACCGAGTCTTTCTGACTGAACACATCTACATCATGCTGGGCCAGGACACTTTCACAGTCATGTAAAGTCTGCAGTTAAATCATATAAATCAAGACTAAGACGAACAATATGGCGATAAGATAATAACCTCTCGATCTCCCAAATTTTGTTCACTTTACAGTAAGCCACGAACATGTCAACAATATATCAGATAAGAGAACTAAAAGACTAGTAATGATCCACTCAACAGTATTTGATATAGAGCATGCTAAGTTCTTATAATTAGGCAAAGGGAATAAATATGCACAGCACCAAAAATACAAGATAAAACGGTTCTATGCCTACTCATTTGCTTGAGTGTGATAATGCAGATCGATTTGAGAGAGAAATTCAGAGAACGGCAAGAGCAGCAGGGAAACTTATAAATCCAATATGAATTATTAATCATTGACAGTGAAAACACGAAGCTTAGCCTGCATTTTAAGCCTATAAAATAAAGCAACACCAGCAAGAGATAATCATAATGGAATCTTAAGGCAATCTAGAATCCTATAGTATTAAAGATTCCAAAAATGATTTAATATCATGCCTATATTAACAAATATCTCCGTGATTTTTATCAACATAACAAATTACAATACCTGATAGATATAGAAGATACGTTCTGATGCATTTTCAAGCAGTAGATCGGAGAAATTCATAGGGGAGCGATAATGAGTTCCCATCAGGAAGAGCCTTAAAGCCAGTGGATGGTACAGTTCTATAACCTTGTGAATAAGATGCCACGAATGATCAGAGTTTTGAACAAAAAGATACAGAGTTATAAATAACGTGCATGCACATGTGAAGAGAGAAATAAGATACACGTAGAGGAAGCTTTTTTAAGTCATCTAGTATGTCCAAACCTGCCGAATAGTGAAAAAGTTTCCAAGTGACTTGGACATTTTTTCATTGTTAATGGTCACAAATCCATTGTGTACCCAATAGCTTATGTTGCTCTGATGACATGCAGCACAACTTTGAGCCATCTCGTTTTCATGATGTGGAAAAACGAGATCCATCCCCCCACCATGTATGTCAAACGAATAACCTAAATAAGCAGCACTCATGGCACTGCACTCAATATGCCATCCAGGTCTTCCAGGACCCCATGGACTCTCCCAGGAAGGTTCTCCCTCCTTTGCTGACTGCAAAAGATCCAACAATTGTCTCCTGAGAGACCAATAATTCATAAAAGAAAATGATTTTTCTATTCGCGGAACTTGCAATTTCTTGCAATAATTCAAAACCATAGCTCCACTATTTTGAGAAACTTTTGCTTTCTGAACAGAAAACCTCAGTAAAAGAAATTGAGCCAGGGAGAAAAGGTAAAATGAGGACTGCAAGGATCATCTACTTGTCAATGATGATTTAATGGTAAGAAAATAAAAGTTCAAAAGACGGCGAGGATGTTTCTATATCAAAATACTCCAAATGCAAAGGAGAAAAAAAAAGTCTGAACAATAATGTATATTAAAAGAAGTGTCATATTTTAATTTCTTTTAAAAAGAACCCAACAAATATCCAACTTGTGAGCAAGTCTAGTGTAGAAGGAATTACCTTCCATAAGGCAAAATCAGCAGGGTTATTCTTCCTTGAGTCCACTGCAACCCTTTCACCTGCTCTATTATCTTCCAGTTTACGCCCAGATAATCTGCCATACTCGGGGAATTTTTCCACAGAGAAGTAAACATCATTGTTGATTATGTATGCACACCCATTCTCGATTATCTGATGTAAGAGCAAATAAATACAGTTATTTTGACTTAATGCTTACATACTAAGTGTTACAAATGTCAAAATAGTTTTGGGAAAAGGGAAGAAAGATCAAGAATTGCCAGCTGCATGTTTAGCTGCTAGCTTACAAAGGGTAGACTAATTTTGATGTCTTATAGAAGGACAAAATAAAAAATCTGAAATGCTAAATGTGAAATAGTGCTAAGCTCCAGATGATTTTTTAAACACCATAATTAAACACATACAGATTTTATCAGAGATATACCTGCTTTATCATATCAATAATTTGAGACATATGATCTGAGACACGAGGCTCTACGGAAGGAGGAAGGCAGTTTAAATGTGCCATGTCATGATGAAATTCTTCACAATATCGTCTGCTCAAGTGCAGTGGATCTTCACCCATTTCCTTGGCTCTTGCAATAATCTACAGAATGTGAAAATGCTGACTCAGCATCCTGTCAGACATAAGAAATAGTTGGTTCGTATACAAGTTCAATGTTGACCACTTCAAAAACAAGGCTCTGATCTTCACCAAATATTGATTTCAGTGATTCAAGAGCTAACCAAAATACCATGAGTGTAAAACTACAAAATACCTCACTGAGACCATTGCACCAGAACCGGATTAAGTGAATGTAGAAATATTGTAAAAGCAAGTTCACGATTCATGCTACAGAAGTTAATAATCCATCATATAATTGCTTGTTATACAGTCCCAATAGGCTTTCTCATGTGCTAATCTACACACATGAAGCTACTGAAGCCTATTTCTCAAGTACATCTCTTGTGCATCTAATTGCTTAAGCTTTTCGTACGAAGCTAGAGAAGCCCTGAAGTACATCTCATGTGCATCTAATTGCTTAAGCTTCTCATACGAAGCTACTGAAGACTGTTTCTCAAGTACAGCTTTGTGCATCTTATTGCTTGCTTTACAGTTCTAAGCTTCCCAGTGTATAAAACTACAACTGTTGAACCTCAACCTAATCATCTAACACAAAAGACGGGTGATATTAATACTTAAAAGGAAAGGTTACATCTTCAGCAACTCCCACAGAACCATTTAAGTAATAATTATTCAAAAAATAAAAAAGGTGAAAGCAATCGTAAAGAGAAGAAAAGGACAGTACATGCACTCATAAGCACCAATGAACATTTCCAGTAGTACAACCACACCATTACTCACCTTGTCATCTACATCAGTGAAGTTCCGAACGTAGTTAACCTCATATCCCAAGTGCTTGAGGTATCTGATAGTAGTAAAAGAAGAGGAAGAAGATTAGTGGAACACTCAAAATTCAGACATATGCTTCAAATACAGTCCATATGCTTTGAGTCAAGGTAAAGAAAAACTGTTGCACAAAAAATACACGATAATGATAATAGTAAGTTTGCTAACATTCGTCTAATTCCTACTACAGATACCAAGACAGATAGTAATAAACTAATAATACAAAGCTAAAAGATAGCTACTATTTACAGTTCACAGCTCATAAGGTTTCATAAGCTTTTATCAATTAGCTTAACGGACAAATCCACAATGCTTTACTAAACATACAATGTTCACTAGCTCCAAAATCCCTTGAGCAATGTTCTAATCCAAAGTCCAAAAATCCAATTAAGAGAATAAACACCATTCCATACACCTATGGTGCTAACTAACTAACTAAACAATGTGAACACGATTCAAATTCAACAAAGCAACACCCCGATAGCTCACTTATAGACAACATCATGCAACTTAAATGTGATGTACTAATCCAAAAGTCCAAATAAAACTCAATTAAGAGAATCAACATCATTCCACACACCTACATGCTAATGTAAACACAATTCAAATTCAACTACAAAAAATGCAGATAGACAACATCGAACACAATTCGAATGCAATGCACTAATCCAAACACCAAACACTCAATTAATAAAGTCAACATTACTCCCTACACCTATCCTCCAAATTAAACACATAAAACGTAAAAACTCAACAAAATGGGACAGATAGACAAACAAACAAACCTATAGAGAACGTCGAACGCAACATAAACGCGAGCATGTCCAATGTGGCTGAGATCATAAGCAGTGACGCCACAGACATACATTCCGACTTTACCTTCAACTTTTGGCACAAACAGCTCCCTTTGCCTGCTCAACGTGTTATGAAGCCATAGCTCATTCTTCAAAGCTCTGATTGTATTATAGTTGCTTTTATCGGTAAGGGAATCGCTCGTACGGTGTTTATCAGCACAGGTGGTGGATTTATGGCTGATAGATGAAAGGGCGCGAAAGCGGAAATTAGATTTGGAACGGAGGAATTTTGTGAAGAATTTGGTATCAGTGAAAGAGAGGTGGAGAGGAATTGATGGTCTGTAGAATCTGAGTAGAGTCGCCATTTGGGATTTTTGAGGTTTTAGTGAGTTTGTCAATCTTTCAGGATAATGAAGATTCATGAAGACGAAGCTCCTTTCTAATTGTTCGGTTTTTGTTACTACACTTGATATGAAATCCGGTCCGATCACCCTCCGGTTTTATTTAATTTTATAAGTTAACGTTTCTTTAAGTTTATTAGGCCAATTACATAGGTGACCCTTCTTGTTTGGGCCAATTAGAAATAAGTACCCAATGTTTAAACAATTATACAGAAACCCATTTTCACCTTCCGGCGTTGACTCCGACTTCTACGTGTCAATTTTTGATGATTTGGCATACATATGGATAATGATTAAG
>JAYMSR010001457.1:0-10135 GCA_036897825.1 Plantago rigida
TTGGTTCGTTCTCCGACTTTACCGTTTCCACACCTCATCACTATTATATATTACACGTTAAATTATATACAGTGATCACGCGGATACCCGCGTGTCACTGATACTAGTACCATTAAACGAGTACTTGACTAATCGTGAACAGATCGCAATCATACAAGTAAAAACATATTTACGTACATATTTGTTAAAAATAAAGTGGTAGTAGCTTAGTATCTTAAAATTTGACTAATGTAGATTGCGAGTGTAAAGTCAATGTTTTAATTTGAAAGATCGATAAAGTTAGAGCTCGTGATCGTCTTATGCTATAAGGTCTAAAATCGTCTCGAATTTGCTAATTCACCCACTATTTTAGCTTCCATTCATCTGAGTCCAACGACAATGGCGAGAGGAGGGAGAGATGGTGATTGGGAATGTAGCGAGTGCAGCAACCGGAACTACGCTTTCCGATCCTTCTGCAACCGGTGCAAGCAGCCTCGCCTTCTCGTCGACACCAAAACTCCGGCCGATTCCAAGTGGCGTCCTCGTATCGGCGATTGGATCTGCTCTGGTACTCACTTTTTCCCCAATTATCATCGTCCTTTTCGTAATTCCGACTCGTTATGCGTTCGACAAATCTGATTTTCGTTAATACTATTGTGATTGATGTATGCCTCTGCATTAAGATTCCGATTTTGGTACAGTAGCATATCGAATTCATTGCAGTTTAGCTGATGGCTTGATTCTGCACTAGGATAAGTTATATAAGAGCTAATTGTTCATCTTTGCTCATTCTGATGTTTGATTAATGCTTCATATGTGTTGAGCTTGAAATTATAATCGATCTAACAAGTTTTTATGGAGTCATTATATGGCCCAGTGCTCTATCAGTTTGGTTTGCGACTGTATAAGAGCAACTAGCAAACACTTAGATGTGTTTTTCCTGCATATATTTGAATTTGCACATAGTATTCGGCAGTGCCCTATTCGTGGTGCAGATCGGTGATATTGTCTGTTTGATCATTTCCGTTTTAAACTTCAACTAAGCTGTCTCTTGTTAATAGACATAAATGATGCCTATCTTTTATGTATTTCTTTGCAGTTTACTTGAGAGCAGTATTATGAAAACCAATTATGAATAATATGTTAAAAAAAAATCAGAAGTTTGTGGTGTGGTGTCTTGGTCCAAGTTATAAGCGTCTTAAGCTGATTTATAGCCTCTAATTACATATTCATAGCTCTGTAAGATAGATGAAGGAAAATGCTCTCTCTTAAACTATATTTTAGGTTGTAATTGTGCTGTATGTCACGGTACTCAGCAACCCATAGTTTTTGGATGGAGCAATGATGTACAAGATTTCTTAAAGTATATTTAGTGTGAATCTCAGACCTTAGAAATTTAATAAATTAATTATTTGAACATCTTGCCTTAAGCTTGGCTAGCACTTTTCTATTGAAAGCATACAAAATCTAACAACGCCTATTTGCCAGACTGCTGTTAAGAACTTATGTTGTTCAGATTAATTACGCCGTAATTAGTTTAGGTTTGTTACTACCACTAGGTAGAGAACGGCATCTCACTTTTTAGTCCAAATGCCTGAATCCTGAGTGATTTCTTGGTAACTATCTGTTTTACTTAATTTAGTCAGCCTTCAGTCATTATTAAAAGAAAACTTGGTTTTGAGTTGTTTCATGTTTTCTATGTGTTTGGTGTTGTGTGGCGGGTTAATTCTGGGTATTCTTCACTTGTATCTTGTTCGTTGCTACGTTCTGTGTTGGGTGTAATGGACCAATAGGTTGCACTAACAACAATTATGCGTCAAGAGATATATGCAAAAAGTGTGGGCAACGGAAGGAAGTAGCAGCAATGGCGACAGTTGCAATCCCTAGAGCTTCTGCCCCTACTCATCCAACTTATTTTGCCAGGGCTCAAGGAGCAGTGGGTCAAATGATGAACAGTGGGTTTCTCCACCAATCACTAGCTTTGAACTCTCGTCTTCCCTTTGGAGAGACTGATAGATATGGAAGCCAGTTTACTGCACCCTATGGGGTTCAGCAAACTCCTGCTTGGCCCTTGGGGGGCAACACTATATCTGGACTTCCATGTTGTGCCCAATCAAGTCAAATTCCATCCATTCCAAATGGTAATGGATGGCGAGTTGGTGATTGGATGTGCAAATGTGGCTTCCATAATTACTCTTCACGGACAGAGGTACAGTTAATAAAAGCATAACATGTAGAAGAATAACCTCTAGAAACCCCCAAACCATAATGTGGGGTGTTTGTTGATTAGCACTTTGATGTGGCATGATAATTGAGATATATTATAGAAGCATTTCGGTTAAGCTTGTTGGATTTCCTTGACACTTGAGCATGTTAGATATTTCATGAGCAACCAAGATTGGGGGGGGGTACGAACCTACGCTAGCTCGTATTGAATGTTGGGACTGGACTTTCGAATATAAACAGATGGTTGCATTCCCAAGTATAGTGATACTAAGGCAATAAGAACCTATTTAACTGCAGCATCTTTTAACACCAGACTAAAATACAATTAAAGTTGGGCTAGGCTTTTTATTTTTCCTTCAACCACATTTTAATCTTATCTAGGAAGGGTGAAGACGAAGTGTGGAAAAATTGGGGGTGCAGAGAGGCGCTTATTTTAATTTTTAGGTCTTAATTTGATTAGATTATTATTTCCCCTTCTGGCATCAAATTGATTATTGAGAGCAATTTTATTCCAGATATTGCCTGCCAAATTGGCAAATTGTTGTGATCTTTTGATCTTCTAATGAGAGATGAATTTCAGACGTGAATTTTTCAAGCTTATGCAATAGAAACTTAAGAGTTGTTAAGTTATTCCTTAATATAAGGTTTTGTTTGTGCAATTGATGTTTTGGTTATTAATCTTATACTTTGCCTTTGTAGTGCAAAAAATGCAATGCCTCTACACCGATAGGGACACCTTCGTCTCTTGCCAGCTCTGATTTTACAGGTTTGTGTATTCTTGACACTTGAAGTTGTATTTTTGTTATTCGTCTAAATTTTGTGTCTCTGTCCTTTCTCCCTGCTATTCCCTTTTACTCCATTTGTCAATTTGGTCGTTTTTTTTTTCTTCTTCTTTTTTTTTTTAATTTTCCTTATACGTTTAGTATTCCTTTAGTGGAAATGAATTCAGTCCTTATTCTTGTTTAGCTAACTCATATGATATTTCGGACTAATATTTTGACTTCGCGATACAAGTCATGAAAGAAAATAAGAATCTAGACTAATGACTAAGAACAAGAGCTGGGAGAAATTACCTAAAATTCACACTTGTGTATTTTTCTAATAACGATAACTCCTTTCTTGATTTCCATCAGATGGTACCAAAATTTGTTAAGTTTTTGGTTATTATCAACGCCCCTGGGCCTTATTGACAATTCAATTGTGTGTTCCAAAGAATGTTTGGAATGGTCTTTGATGAAGTGACATGTAATACCTTTTTTGTTTGTTATTTGAAGCTCTCGGAACAAAACGTATGGCATCTGAAGAAATTGAACACTGGGAGCATAAGAGACTGAATGCAGGACAAGTAAGAGCATTTGTTTTCTGTTGTTACCATGGTATTCAGAATGGATACTCGATATGTTGTAAAGGAAGCTGTTTGACCAGGCTTTCTTTTCATTACTTTTATCTGATAACTCAGGCATATGGGCTTCAGCAGTCATACCGAGGGTATGATTCCTTCCCAAGTATATATCCTATCATTCCCAATGGAAGAGCAGGAATTGACCCAAATTTCCATCAACTGACACAAGGAACACCTGCACTCCTTGGCAAAGGGTAATATTAGAAGATTAGCAGTAGATACTTGGCCTCATTGTTATTCGGTTTCCATGTTTCCGATTAGCCTATCATTTTGAAGCCACATTCCTCTAACTTTAAGCTTGCTCGCTACAATATTCTGACGTAGTGATAAACTAGCCTTTCCATTCTGTTTCTGGTTTTCAAATAGAGGTAACAAATCAGGTTCTTCAATATCCTTCCAAAACAAGCCACACCAAATCCATAGTGATATATGCATACCTGAGCTACATCACTTTATAATCAGTTTCTCAGCAACTAAAACATGCATGCTATTTTACTATTGTTCCGCTCTAAGATCTATGAATAACCCTATCCTGCAGGGCCAAGCAATGGCGTGACGGGGATTGGATGTGCTCAATGTGTAATAATCACAATTATGCCTCTCGAGATCAGTGTAATATGTAAGCTAGTTTATCAGTTTTATAATTTATATTCAATTTTACACAATCCTCACACCTTGCTGGTATTATGTGGGTACTCTTATTCAATATACTAATAGAGAGAGTTAAAAATATGTTGTTTCACCTGATTCATTTTGCGTCACGATATCTTACATCCAACAACAATATAATTATCTAGGCTGCTGAGGAAACTGTAGAAAATCCTAATATCCATTGGGATGTCGTATTTTAAATACTAATACTTCATTAAGTTTGCAATATTCTATCTAATCCAATGATTTATTTTCTGACAATGATCATACATTACGAGCCAGAAAAACTTTGCAGATATCCAGCATTAACACGAAAGCCAACTTATGCATAAATCACTTTTAGAAACACTTTCACCTCGATTTAGATGAACTGGTCATTCTCCAGTTTTGTCCTTCAGTTGATTTTCTTCTTTCCTCTCCTCGCTTTCTGTCTTTTGTTTATTTGCTACTATTTTTTTTAGAAACTTGGAAGCTATATAAACTCCGCTAGTTTTCAGGTGTCTATATTAATGTTCTTGTTTAAATTTTATTTTATTTTCTACTTCCACTGTCTTATTTTACAACCTTCCATCGTGGCTCTGTCTCACCCGGACCTTCTCTGCATTTCAGGTGCAAAAGCCAGAGAGAGATTGCTCAAACTGCTTCGTAATCGGGAAATTCAGAGGGGTTTTAATGTTGGATTTCTTGGATTATAGAAATTTGGAAAACCTTCTTCATGCGGATTAAGAAAAAGGGTCATGTCGTTTGCTGCTCTTGGACGATGGAGGATGATGTATGTTGATGTTTTGTAACGATTTTGTAGGCTAATATTTAATGAAATGCAACAAACAAAAAATCCTAAAGCCTGTTAAAAACTTGAATCGAAAGCTCGAATGGGGCTAAATGGACTGGGAGGCTGCAAAACATTAACATAGACAGCCGGCGTTCTGGCAACCCCCAGGCTGCCAGGGCATATGGCAACATGGGGGCTGCCAGGCGGCCACTTCTGGCAGCCCAAAGACTGCCGGAAGCCATCTGTTGACGTGATGCTTCCCTTTTTTTATTTATGTAATATTTGTTCCATTGTTAATTTTGAGTTACCTTGTAGATTGGTTGGATCATGAATCCTCAAATTCATTTGAAGCCTTCTTCAATTTTATTACAAGCATGTTTAATTGAGAAGGGTAAAATCAAGTTAGTACAATCAAAAAAATATGCAACCCATTTTTTTTCAAGATGATGTTTTTTCCTAACCATCTCCCATAAATTACATAGGACTCTGCTTTTCGCCACTTGCTTCATAGAACATCATACATATCTTGTGTCTTGTTCTCTTTTTAAAGTAGATCAAGGCTCTATTGGACAATAAACTTTGAAAATTTTGTAAAAAAAACACTTTTTAATTTCCTCATTACATTATTAATTTTATAGTGGTATGGAATTTCGATTGTGAGGTGAAAATCTCATTGCATTTGAAGAATGTATTGGACGATGAGTTATCTTCGATTTCTTCGTTTGTAGCATGTGAAGTATGATGAAAATTAAAAACGATTTGAATTATAATTTGATGTTTCTCAGATAAAAAGTATTGTCCTAGTAATAGTTTATAGACTATTTATAAATTATTATGATCACAGAATTATTTACAATATGTTTAAAAATTATTATGCGTTTAACATTTCTGATTATCATATATTCCTTTAAGTCTCAACTCGACAATAATAGAGTCATGAGTTAACTCGTGACAACCCAGTGAATCATGTTTGACCTAAACAAAAGTCTCTTCTTCTCCTACCTGGCATTTAAATTCCAATTCCAAATTGAACTCCACTTTGCAATTCTTTTCTTTTTTACCATATATATAAATAAATAAATCTGTTCCCAATTTTCCAATCTTCAACAAATCGAAAAGAAAAACCCGTTTGTTTGCCTCTTCTCTTTCACCATAGATTCGACGCCATTAAAGCGCAGAGAATCATGAATCACTTTCTGCTCAATTACGACGCAGCTGAGCTCAAAACGGCGTCGGAGTTTTTGTCCAATTGGTTGCCATTTCTCTCCTCCGGTCTCTGCAATTCTTGCACTCGAGTTCTATCCAATCGCATCAGATCGCTCGGCACTGGTAAGAAATCGTTTTGTATGGTTGTCGATCAGACTGGATGTGTTTGTGACTGTCTGTTGTTCCTATCCTGTGAAAAAGATTGGATTTTTATTTGGAATATGTTGTAGTTTATAGCTTTATAATTGTCTAGGGTTTAATCGTGCTTGAGGGTTTTCGTGTGCTCTTCGGTTTGGGTGATTTTGAGCTGATGGGTTTGGTTTTTAATGCAGAGAGGGATATTGATGTTTCGACTCCAGTTATTGAGGACCGGAAGAAGTATAAAAAAGAAGGGGGGAATTGCAGCAGTTGTTCTGTTGGGAGTGTGAATGATAGTGTGGATAATAACAATGATAATACCGATACGTATTCGTTGGGAAGCTGGAAGGATGATGGTGATAGGTTGTGTGATTTTGGTGTTGAAACCTCATCGAGGGAGGTATCTGGATCCTCAGCTGCGATTCTTCCGACTCCGCAGATCAAAAAGTCTTGGGCTGATATAGCTCTGGAGGATGAGCTTGCGGAAGAGGAGGAGAATGAGTATAATCGTAAGCTTATGAATGGGAATGGTTGTAGTGAGAATGGGGCTTCAGTGGACGCGGTTAAGCCAAAGGAGACCTTGTCTAGGGAACAGAGAGAGCGTATTCGATTCTCTAGTGTAGGAAGGCAGAAGGAGTTTGCATGCTTGGAAAGAGTTAATGGGAAACCTGTGAACATAGTACAGGGGCTGGAGTTGCATACAGGTGTCTTCAGCGCTGCAGAACAAAAGAGGATTGTTAATTATGTTGAAGAACTCAGGGAGAAAGGAAAGAATGGACAGTTGAAAGGTGAGTGATTTTCCATTAAATTTGAACTTAAATCTATCTGGATTTCACTATCCAAATACTTCTAGTTTTTGTGGTGCACTGATGTTAATCGTAACTTAATTCATACTGGCTTGCAGTTGTGGATGTTTAATTAATACCATGTGCCTAGATTTCTTCTGAGATCTGTGTATTTTCCTTCTATAGAGCTTTATTTAATTAAAAATTCAGTTTTTAAGAGGTCGTGCTCTTGCCTGGATAGAGAGATCTCTGGTGTTCAGTGTTATATAACCTAATCTCTGCTTTCTTTAGTGATTTGCTGTAGAATTAATTGTGTCCATTGATTTTTATCATACAGGTAGGAACTTTTGTATATTGCTTAAGGTTTCTACTTCATCTAACATTAACTGAGGAGTACTATCATTTGAGATTGAGCTTTGGTTTAATGTTTAGCTCTTAAGATGCTTCATCATATGGTCTAGTGTTGGCTGCTTTGACGAAAATCCTCCACAAACATTTGAGGTTTAAGTGTTCGTATTGATTAATGTGTGGTGTCCTCAACCTGTGTCATTTATCTTCATGTGCACTTACTGCTACACTGCATAAAAATGAACCTCCTCATAAACTAGTTTTTGTTGCTTTAGTTTCTTAGATCATATAATGCTACTCCAGTTTTGATTTGAAAGACAGAATGGTAACCCTGGATCTCTGATGAAAATTATATTGCAGCTCGTACTTACACTGCACCTACAAAGTGGATGAGAGGAAAGGGACGTGTAACTTTGCAGTTTGGTTGCTGTTACAACTATGCCGTTGTAAGTTTACCCTGAAATACTGAGTTGTGTTTACTTGTACTCGCTTGTTTCGGTGATGTCTTCCACCTTACTATGTTTACATGTTTTCATAGCATCTAGTGTTAACGTATCCTCTCGGGCTGGCAGGATAAACATGGTAATCCACCAGGCATCATGAAGAATGAACTCGTAGATCCCTTGCCTGATCTTTTCAAAGTCATGATCAAGAGGCTTGTAAGGTGGCATGTTTTGCCTCCATCTTGTGTCCCTGACAGCTGTATTGTCAACATCTATGAAGAGGGTGACTGCATACCTCCTCACATCGACAATCATGAATTTGTTCGGCCATTCTGTACAGTGTCGTTCCTTAGTGAATGCAAAATACTTTTTGGATCAAATCTGAAAATAGTGGGCCCTGGCGAGTTTGACGGTCCTTATGAACTTCCCCTGCCCCTTGGGTAAGTATTTACTGTTAAACTCAAGTCTCAAACATTAGACTCTTTTCCTCTTGTTTAGCTGTTAATCATTTCTAATTTTTTTGCCAGATCTGTTCTTGTATTAAATGGAAATGGAGCTGATGTTGCTAAACATTGTGTGCCGGCTGTTCCAACCAAAAGGTATGATATGTCCCTTCCAACAACCCCACCCACAAACTCGCATGTACATAAAATTGTCAATGGGGATTAGCCTGTGTGAACGTCTAAGTTAACATGTTGTGAGGGGGTGTTTTATATAAAGGCTACTGTTACTGATTGTTTAACACGCTTGTGTATATGTGCTGCCATGAATGGCCTTTGCTATTTACCTGTGTTTTTCTTCCCTGAAGACCATCTAGGTCAAGGTTATGTAAGTTGAATAAAAATATGTTCATGGTTATACTGCAGGATATCAATTACATTTAGAAAAATGGACGAGTCTAAATGGCCAATTGGACACAAACCCGAACCTGATCTGCAAGGGATTGAACCATTGGCAGATGAAACAGACAAATTGAAGAAGAGTAATGGTTCAGGACAGAGACGGTCTCCAAGAACTGATTCTGTTGGCAGCGGGGTGGTAGGTAGAGGTAGAGGTTTTACCCCTCGACATTCAGATAACCGCAATTCACATAACCGTTATTCGGATAACCGTTACTCGGGTAGAGGCCGACAAGTTTCTATTGAGAGGGGAAGGCTTCGAGTGGAAAATTAATAAAGACGAGCAGCAGGCTCACTGTTGAAGAAATGTCAGTCGAAGAACACGAACACGGTTTGAAGGTTGATGACAGTTTGAGATTCCCTGTGTGTGGTTGCAAAATTGTTCTTGGTATTGGGGGCATAGATTGTTGGCAAGAGTAGAGTAATTAAACTTGAATCCGCCATTTCCACATAAAACTTGGCCCTCGGCATTAGATTTGTTTGGGAGAATTGTTATGCACTTATTGTAAGAGTGATTTTTACTGGTTTTCCTCGCACAGTATTATATTCTTTGCGCATAGCAATGTCTGCGCGGTGTTTTTTTTCATTTTTGGTTGTGAATATTGGCGGAACTGGTATGTATTGTGGTCTGAGTTTCTGCAAATATATTGCTATTCGAATTCGGAAGGTGCATACATCATACTACATTGCATTTTGCTAGTCTGTTAAGCTTATTACTGCAAGAGTTTCATCAGTCAGTAAGTTTATAAATGATCTGACGATGAACAATTAGCATGACCACTCTGCTTTATATCGACGCTGAGTTTCCAGATTGAGCAGCATCCGTCCGATCAGAAACGGTTTGATTCCATCCAACGGCTGAGATAAAGTCGCACAGTTATGAACAAAAACGTGTTAACAACTTTGTAACAACTTATAACTGATTCAAAACTAATTGGACCTTCTTGCTGATTAACTTCACTGCAAGTCTGTAAGACTGTAACTATTACCATAACACAAACATTCATACTAATAAACCTGCCTCAAAATGTTTTCCAGTTTCAGACGAAGCTTGGAACACCATGACCGGCTTCAACTTGCTCATACATCTTTACAGCTTTATCCATCACTTTGGCCTGCCTCAGCCTCCTGGCTCTTATGTCATTAAGAGGGTGCGTTGAGAACATCCATTTGATATTTTTCAACAAGTCATCATCGTTGTCAAAGAAACCCCTCAGCTGAAAAAACTTTGGAGCTTCTCGAGGATCATATCCAGCTGATGCCATCAACATTAGCCCAATGTAATC
>JAYMSR010001458.1:0-10132 GCA_036897825.1 Plantago rigida
AATCTTAGTTAAACGTGTGGAGTAATGGAATAGATAAAATCCTGCTAAAATTCGACTGGAGGATCTTTTACCCAATATCGATAATCTTATCTGTTTAATTATATTCTGGAGGACCTGGACAGAATCCTTGTATTTTCTTTGGATATGATTTCTTTGAGTTCTTTTTCTGCTTCCCTTTTGTAAAAAGCTTTGTCTGCGAGAGTGAAGCCTGATTGTATCTTACAGATTCCATTGTTGTACAGAAAGGGGGGGCACGACCACCAATGCACCGTTCACATTCTGTACCTGAATTGCTTAAAGATGGAAGCGGGAAACAGATAGAATATTTGGGAAGCGTATTCCGTGTCATTGCTACTACTCCACGAGTGACAGAACAGGCAGGTGCAACATCAGTGGCTAATGAAACAACTGAGGCTGGTAATATAATTGTTATCTTTGGTTATCAGCTGCCCCTAATATATTCTTTCGTTTGAAATTCGCTGTATTTAGACTCCTGGTAATGTGCCACACCTTATCTTAGTATCTTTCGTTCAGGCGAAAGTGACAATCATGGAGACATCCCTGAAGAAGAGGCAGTTTGCAGAATATGCTTTGTTGAACTTGGGGAGGGTCCGGATTCCCTAAAGATGGAATGTAGCTGCAAAGGTGAACTTGCCCTCGCCCACAAGGAATGTGCGATCAAATGGTTTAGCATAAAAGGCAATAAAACCTGTGACATTTGCAAGCAGGAGGTTAAAAATTTGCCTGTTACACTTTTACGAATCCAAACTGCTCAACCTCGGCAGGGAATTCACCCACCTGATGCCGTGAGGTATAGGCAAGTAAATTATGGTCTTAAATTATGAACTTATGGTGAACTTCAACCCTATGATAATTAACATGTTAGCTGACTATATATAGGGTTTGGCAGGACGTTCCTGTCCTCGTGATTGTCAGCATGCTTGCTTATTTTTGTTTCTTGGAGCAACTTTTGGTAAGTTCAGTTACTTCATGTTTATTAAAGGTGTTAATAGGGATCTTTGGGATGACACTGTAACCCATAGTTATACCTGCCTCTGATTTTATTCTACTTGGTACTTTTTGTTGGATTTTTACATTGACCTCATTTCACGGGGTATAACTGTAGCTCTTGAGGAGTGGTAATGTAAGGTTTCATCTAGTGGTTGCGATCATCGCCCAAAAATGAGGGTACTTGTTAGTTTTCAAAACATTGGGGCAACACATGAAAAAGATCTGTATGCAGTCTGAGTAAATATCTCTTAAAATCTATACATGCTTTATAGATACAAGTAATTCATTCCTTTTTGCAGGTAAGAAGAATGGGTTCAAGCGCTATTGCCATATCATTACCATTTTCCTGCATATTAGGTCTCCTCGCGTCTATGACATCGACTACCATGGGTATGTCATTTGACTCTCTTGTACGTAAAAGTAATCAACTATCATTATCTTTTACTCAGAATTTTGACCTGTTCGGCAGTAAGAAAGAAGTATGCTTGGGTATATGCTATTGCTCAGTTCGTGATGGTGGTTCTTTTTGCACACCTTTTTTACTCACTGGTACGACGTTCTTCTAGTGAAATTGGTGTATTGTCTTAAAGTTTCATGTTGCCAGATTCCTCATTCTTTTTCTGGGGGTGACTAGAAGACTTATTTTATGCGGCCTTTCTAACTTACATATTTTTATACTTCAAGATGGTGAAGGAATTGTATTTTGCCTCCCAAACCTTTCTAATTTGTAATTCTTCCATGGTGTTTGTTAGCTTCACGTGCAAGCCGTCCTGTCAGTTCTTCTTGCAACATTTGCTGGTTTTGGAGGTGCAATGTGTGGAACTTCCATTCTTTTCGAGTTTCTCAAGTGGAGAAGAACATGGCATACATCATCAAATCAACAGGAAGATACTGTTCAACCTAACCGAGCTTCAGAGATGGGCAATGTTGATCAAGTCGAAGCAGGCAATCAAGGAACTGTTCAAGCCAGCTAGTTGGCCAGAAACGATCCTCAATGAGAGTTATGTGAAAGCACGACATATTTACAGATGTATAGGAAATGGCTCATTGCGCTGTACAAAATGCCTAGCCTGCATATAAATTGTTGCTGCATCTCCTGTTGCACCCTCATGTTAGCACATCAACCCAGCAGGTGAATATTTTTTTGGCCTCGATGGAATAAAGCTATCTTGAGTGATCTGGTAGTCAAGTTACACAGTGAAAGTCGGAATAAAAGGTCTCTTATGATCATTCAGTCCATTTTGTCTTCCTTTTCTTATGTAGTAGTAGTATGTATACTTGACAAGGATGAACCCAGATCGATGAAAAGAATGTCATGTTGTGTGTGAATACAATATATTGATTTCGTACTTAGATATCTGTTATGCGTGACTAATCCAGAGGTTTCGAACTTCTGAAAACACAATAAAGAACCATACAGGGTCGACAAGCATATCTAAAATGCACAAAATTTCAGCACATGCTTCATATCTGTGTATCGGTCTTCTATTGCAAATCATCAACGATCAATACAAGGTCTACAGGGTGATTCGATTCAAATAGTTTGGAGTACTAACATTAATGAGATTCGAACCATGAACTTTTATCACAAATGTTGGAAACCTATTGATACATGATCAGGCAAGGATATATCAACAAGCAAGTTCGTCGAAACCAGTACAAACTCTAGCATCAGTGAGTCAGTGACACACTGCACTCAGGTACTGTACACCATCACATCCAATATCCATTTGCTCAAAAAATGCAATAAACTCCTATAGCAAGAAAACAGGTTAATTATGTTTCGACCAGCCAGAGTCAGGTCAATAAATTTTGATCACCTATTAACCAGCTTTCTCAGTAAAAATTTGGCCTATGCAAAACAAGTTGCAGCCAAAACATAGATTATTTTCATCTGTCATCACTAAAATATTCCTTTTGCAGCTCTTTTATACTTACAGAAGGACTCCACATTCTATCGACGCCAAAAGCACATTTGAGTTTCACCCCTCCCTATACAAGTAGTAGACTTCACCAGTTAATCATTTGCTGCAACCCAGGTTATCATATCAGTAAAAAGTCTTGAACCACTTTGGCACTTAATCTTGATTCTCTTTGGTCATTGTCTATAACCGGAGTTGTTGACCACTCTCCCTGATGCTGAGGAAGATTTTTCTTTCGAGCTTGTACTCATGATAGAATCACTGTTGCTGTTTGATTGGCTCTCAGTAAAACCGGGTCTCATCCAGATTTTTATATGCCCTTCCCGGCAAATTGTGAGAGTGGATTCTTGAGTGAATATCAAACCAGAGAGAGGTTCTGTGTGAACACGATGAACAACCAGTGGAGAGAGTTTTAGAACATCTCTCATGCTTGGAGCGGGCTGTAAAGTGCCAGCTGGCAAGGCATTATCCCAATGAGCAGACTGACTTCCGGTGCTGAAAGTGGGGGACCCTCCAGGGGCACGACGTACTGGTACTACAAGCTCGTCCATTTCCAGATCCCACAAAAGCAATTGTGTATCCTGCAGAACATTTTTCGCTCAGGCCATTTTAGTGAGTGGGGTCTGATAGGTACTTCAACATTTGGCCAATAGTATAAAATCCCCAAGTTACTTGTGCTATTACTTTCCTTCATGACATTTCCCTGTAATTTCAATTTTCAAAAACTCTACTCTGAAACCCTTTAATTCTATGTTTTGGGGGAAAACAATTTCCAGTTGCTCTGCTAACAGATTTTCAGAATTGGGGAAGGTTTTCATGCAAGGGTTACAAAAACTATTGGGAATTTGGGATTCCATGCACCAAACAGTAACACATGAGGATTTGGTGCCAGCTACATAACATGACTCGGTACGTCAATTGAACGGTGATGAAGAGCTGAGTTACCTGGCCAACAGAACCAAAACGATACACGACATTTTCCCCAACACCATCTGAATTTGGAGCCGACCAATATGAATCGAATGCTACACCGCTAACCTGATACCAGAGAAGAAAAAATGAGCCAAAAAAAAAAAAAGTGCGGCATGGCATGCAGTAGAAGGCTGGATTCTGGAATCAGTATTATGTTGACGTTCCGGCATACAGATATACTAATATCGATTGTATATTTTCAGTGTATTTAATAGACGTTTGCCAATTATATCTCATTCACATTCTCATTTCTTTCTCAGAAATATGATAGAAGATTGATTTCTCATAACTAACACAAGCACCACAAAAAATAGATTAATAATCATCCCTGGTAAGAGTAAAAGCTAAAGTAGTACAACATGGAACATGGACAGTAATTAATATTTGACACCAGGCACTGTAGAACTAGAACATAACAGAAAATAATTGAAATGACAATTCAATGACGTTCAAATTGGCTTTGCCTAGCAATTTGTTTGTTTGTTTATTTTTTTTATGTTAACTCGCAAACTGAAGATGAATCAGATGCAACACACAGTCCGATAGGCATTGATCAGGGGCACACAATCAGAGCACCAAATAGATGGAAACTTACCCATGAGTTGTGTCCCTCACCCCATGCTACAATCTTCCTATCTTCCATGCTCCAAACTTGAACAAGATCGTCCTCACCTCCCGTCAGAATATATTTTCCATCCATGCTGTAGTTTAATGGTATGAACCAGTCAATACCTCAATTTACATTAACCAATGTAAAACTACTACAAATTGACTATTAAATCAGTCTCTTGAAATGAAAAACCATCCTTTAGAGAAGGATTCAGCACTTTTGAATGCAAGGAACAAGTTAACTTACCTCCAATCACAGCACAAAAGAGCTCCGTAATAGCTCTTCCCCCCGCATATAAGTTGTTCGCTTTTGTAGTCAAATACGCGCAAGTAACCTGCAATCATCAAGTTTTCTCATCCATTAACGGTACTAGAAAACTTAAAGGCGAATAAAATAAAATTAAGCAAGCACAATTTATAAAAGGATTTACTAACAACATACCATCCCTTCCCACAGTTGCCAGATAAGCTCCATCCGTAGAAAACGCCATAGCATTTATAGAACCTTGGCATATATGCCATCTAGCCACTGGATTCTACATTGAACCATGTATATACAGGTTAGGAAGGAAAAACGTGAGCAGTAAACCTGAAAATTAAACTCGTTGACACAATCATGGTAACCAAGAAGAAGATTGTCCTATAACTCTTCCAAGGGCCAGGTAGTAGACAAGAAAAAGGAATCCTCGTAGACGAACGAGCAAGTTTTTTGTCAAGCTTAAGAGTCCATTCTAATATTGTTTCCAAAAATAAAACCCCGAATGCAAATACTATCATCAAACATACGATGTTCTAAGCCTACAGAGAAAAGATCTCCCAACTCCAGATGTAGTTTATATTTTCGTAGGAAACCTATAATTAGCAAACGAACGTTGAAATATACAATTCCCACTAAGATGTTGTGGCTCTATCCACAAGTAAAATCAGGATAACCAATATATTATTTGGCCAACTTATATCAACAAGCAACATCTATTATGCACAGATCATGCCTAGATATAAGTAACCATTCATTGAATGCAAAAAGACTGTAGAAACGGGAAAAAATTCTAACTACTTCAGAGAAAATAAATACTGCATGAAGAATCTTAAAGAGATTAAAAATTTATCGAGTCAAACTATCCAAGTCAATGCCAGCCCCAATTTCATTACGCCTTTTGTAGCTAAAAACAACATTTCATGATAGTTACTTGATACTTCTGAAATGAATACCATCAATTCAGTTACTGAATGGTCTCCCGTTTCACAATACTGGAACTTTTCTATCGATTCACACATATACCAATTTTCCATTAATTAGTACATTAAGTTACCAGTATAACCTTATTTATTATTCCTCCATCCAACAAAACTCATTTTTTATGCAATTGAATAGGGGCATACTTGGAGGATAAAATAAATAAAAATGTTTTTAGTATCCAGAAAAGGTCCGCTGTTTGAAACAATGTTCCTTAAACATAAAAAGTCTAGTATTGTGAAATAGACGGAGTAATATTGTACTATTCCTAATAATGTACAGAAAAAAAGAAGGAAAAAAAAAGACTAATGAACTACTCCAAATAGGAACATGGAAAAAGACACAAACAAGTTTGCTCCCATTCAATAATTAGCAAAGAAACAATTAGATGGAAGTCGATGGAGCTAGCTAGTGGAGAAAAAATCAGAATGTCAGGAATAATGTAAATGATAACAGATACCTTACTGTATCGTGCATGTGATACAGAGAATTGTGTTTGATCCTTGATTATAGGGAAAGAAGGATCACCAGAACCATCTTTATTCTGAAAAATAATTGTGGCCATCAGATTTGACACGATTGAAGAATCAGGACGATATTAATTCATTCCAAATAAATTTCAAAACTTGCCTTCTCATATACATACATATTTCCATCCACATGTGCAACTATAAATGAGCCATCACTGTTTGGGATCCAAGCAATGGAAGTACATTTACTGCAAACGGGAAGCAGATTGTTAGATTATAGAAGTAGACCTCAATCAGCCATGAGCCGTCCATTGTGCACCATATGTTGGCAAAGCTATGTTGAAGGCTAGAAATAGATAGTTGCAAACCCACCCACCAAAAAGAAACATAAAGGGAGGAAGGAGGAAAAAAGTGTAATAGACCATGCTACATGGAGGAACAGTTACGGATAAAATAGATTTGAACAATTACTTGTGAATACTTACTGTCTGGTCATATATCCAACGATTCTGTTTTTTCTTTCCTAGATGATAGCATTTATTCTAACACTTTGAAATGTACATCACTTTGAGAATATTACTCTTTCTGTTCCACTGAATCGTATATGATTGCTTTTGGATGTTTTTTTACGAGATTTGTACAATGTTTTAATTGATTTAGTGGTCGGACCCACTAATAAATGTTTTGGATAAAGTTTGTCAAAATATACGCGTATTGAATTCAGTGCGACGGACTAAAATGGAAAACATATAGTACAATTCAACGGACAGAGAGAATATGATCATACAAGATTATAACATCCCAATGTAAAGTAGGCAGCATGCTTGTAGAGTTGATAACTTCCAGATGAAATTAACATTTTTGCAATTATCGTGTGAACAGAATTCGTGAAAGACAGAATGAAGAGTGAATGAAAACAGAATAAAGATAACATCTGGTTTCTTACCTAGTATTGACAGCACCATCCTTATTATAATGCTGAGCTCCCACAAGCTTCTTCCCAACATCTTGCAGTTGGTGTCTTATAGAGACTGAATAAACTACAAGATAAACAAGCAACCAAGCGAACTAAATAAGAAAGGCTGTGAATACATGCATCATTCTCATCATTCTAATAAGATTTTCAAGACAAAACACATACCATCTCCGGAGCTAAGGCCAATAAGCAAGTCATGACCATCTTTAGCATCAGGATCGAATGCATGACAAACTGGATTCGAACTACTGAAATTTATAGACTTTATAGGGTCCTGCAGATCATTAGCTTCTAAAACTCAATTCCCATATGAATCTAGTGAAGACGTATCAAAATCAAAAGAACCGCCAAAAATTACCTTATCATGAGAATTTAAGTCGCTGATGAAAATAGCATCACCAACGTTAAACACCAAGTAAGTCCCTTTCCCATCAAAGTTTGAATTCCCAGCAACATTATTCGAACCTGTAGTTCCTAGTGATCCTATCCTAGTAGAATTCCCACCCAACGACGACTTGCTCCCACCATTCCCCCCAACAAAACTAAGCGCACGGCTCCCATTCCCACCACCCAAAAACCTCGCTGCTGCCGACCTCACACCACTGCTTACGCCTACACCCGTAGACGAAGAAGAAGAAGAAGAAAACGACTGCGGTGCTGCCTGCATTGGCTTATCCTTGAGATATGCAAGAGTCACCTGATCATATACTCATCAAAATCAACCCAATGTATACTCAATTGAAAAATGCCAAATTGCTCATTAACAATCTCAGCTCAACATAGACGCAAACCTAAGATGAAATTTTGGCGATAACCCAGAATTGGGTGATTGATGAGGAATTGAGAAAACCCTAACCTGGGTGACGGATTTTCCATGGGCGTAGTGAAGAAGACCGGCAGGATAAGTCTTCTCGTACTGAAGCTTGTATTTGCCTTCAGGTGTCTTGAAATAAGTCTTCAAGACAGGTTGCGCGTTGTTAGCAGTCGCCGCCGCAGATGCAGATGACGAAGAGGACATCAGATTGTTGCTCGCCGATGCGTTCATCATCTTCTTTTTCACTGACTGATATCGTTGCTGTATCGATGATGATGATGATGATGATGGGAGTTAATCAGGAGAAAACAAGGAATATGTGAAATCAGATAAATTTATCCAATTGGAAATGGAAACAGGGTTTTTTTGGGTTCTTTTTAAAGTGATGAGTTTGCATTGACTTGGTAAGGGAAGAAGAAGAAGAAGGAGGGTATGGGTTTTTCTTGAATCAGGATTCTCAAATTGGTTTGGGGATTCAATTTCATAAGATCGTTGGTTTTTAATTTTATTGTAATTTTACTTTTTGGGCATTGAAAGGAGGTTGTAAGATTTGGTCTTTTTTGGCTTTTGAAGCGGCAATAGAATAGAGCATCCATCTATACATTATACATACCTATCTATATCTATTTCACACAATTGGGAGCTTTGACAAATGAGAATTAAGGCATTTTGCCATGTCCAACATCAGTGCTGTTCCATAACAATTGCATTGTCCAATCTGGAATTATGATGCCTTCCCTACATAGGACATACGCTATATACTCCACTAGTTCTTCCATTTTCTTGCATATTCGAGTTGAAGTTGCAATACTTTAATACACAATACAGTATCGTGAGTAAGTAATTTAGTAATTTATGTATGTACGAATACATTTGTGCATTCGAAAGGAAACAAAATATGATCAATCTCATTTTAGGTATAAATTTATTCTTACATAATGTCGAACTTATATCAAGTTGTCTATCTTATTGCAAATCACCTATTATACATCGTATTCTCAAGATACCATACTTGCACTTTGAGATAAAGCTCACTCGTTTTATTTAAGGAGACGTGACTCTCTTTTTATTTGGATTGTACAATTATCTGGAAGATTATTACACATAAATTATGATCTTGATCTACCGTACTTCAATTCGAATTGTGATCTTGATCTACCATAAATTAATTGATGTGATACCTTTGATGGTCGAATTTCTTCTTGATGGTGTATCACGACAAATCAATTCAATGCACATAGAAGCACGAGCAAAGTAAAATTACAATTCAAAATTAGATTCCGCAAGTAAGTACTCATGACCCACCTCAAATTAAAATACACTGCTGGTATACTTCAAGTTAGTGGTATTACGCGAGTCGAGCTTTAACGAGAGGGGTCAACTCGGTTCGTTCGATATGGTGTATAAGTCAAACTCAAACCTCACTAGGAGAGATCGTTTTGTTTATCGAGTCGAGTGAATCTCGGCTTGATAATGTTCGATTATACTCTATATTCATATGTGTATTTTGGAAACCCGGTCGTCTAAAGCTCTGACCAAACGAGTCATACTCGAAAAATTAGTTCGTTTTTTAACGAACCAGGTCGAGCTCGATTACAACTAATATATTGACCCCCATAGAGAAATCCCAACTTATATCTTGGTTGATAGGATATAATACAATCTCGGATTTAAATCCTCTTATGTATGTGTGTATGAAACTCATTGCGAACCTATAAATTTATCATTTATCGAATATTATTATTTTTTAAATCTTACCATCTAAGTATTGTAATATGCCGGTGTTGTTGTTATTTAGTTCAAATTGTATTTGAAATCTATGGACTTATATTTTGGATATATTCAAAACATAAAAATTCTCATATGATAGTGCTTAACGTGTGAGCCACTTGATTTTGTATTTACACCTGGCCTTTTATTTATTTATATTCCTTCTTGCATGTGTGAAACACGTAAATTCGCCTGCCACATGCCCACAACAAGAATTACCTAGTCCGTCCCGGTTTAGGAATGAAATTTGGGCTGCCATGTTGAGGATTATAATTATCAATAGGGCTAATTTGTCTAAGACCCCTAACAAATTCACTAATAACACTTTGATCCCTATGATTCTAACAATAA
>JAYMSR010001459.1:0-10130 GCA_036897825.1 Plantago rigida
GCAGCCTCCTAACATGATTGGGAAAATAGTAAACAATTAGAAATGTTGCACGTTTTTTGATAAACTTCTATTGCCTCAGTTTCATCATACAATTAGACGGGGAGTTGTGGGGCTAGATTTGGCAAAAACTAAGTTGATTTTTGGGTTGTTTTGGCATGAACTAACTGATTTTCAAATTGTATAATATAAAATGAATTGAATTGTTAATTTTTTAGAAATACAATTACTCATAAGTTCTGAATTAAACATTCATATAACATTTATTTAAATGAAATAGTTAAATAAGTTAGTCTAGCTTATTAACTCATGCTACAACTCAATTTTAGATTATAACACAAAAAATATTTTATGAGACATTCTTTTAATTAATGATTCCAAATTCTATCAATTCCATGTAAATATCATTCTATTCGTGATTACGTTCACCAACTCCGAATACATATGGGTTTGGCATTAATGTTTTACCAACTATGTCGATTTTACCTACAACAATAAGGGCTAAACGACTACTTTAATTCTATGTTTAAAAAAAACGATAGTTATGTATCTAACCATATAAAGGTAGGTGCAAATTGACAAATATGAAATGTTGTAGTGAGTATTGACATGATCTAATTTATCAAGTGGCTATCCAACTAAGAATCCGATGATGATGGAAGTAAATGTTGGGTGCTTGGAGCTATTTATCTAAGATGAGTGAGTTTATGAGTTTATAGAGCGTTGATGAGTTGTTTTCAACCAATAGGAGGAAGAGTTAAATGCAATAATTCCATTCCTAGGTGATCTAATTGGTGTAGTGTTAGTTGTTGCAAGCTGTAGGCACTATATGTAACATAGCGGTTGTCATCAACTTACTTTAGGTGTTTAATTATTAAGCGAAATAACAAACACGTAAAATTAAACAATTTATTAACTCTTAATTTTAGTTACGACTAAATTCTCAGATTAGTATTGTTACTAGAATGTAAACCGTATCAAACTTAACCTCATGGAAGATTGTCTGCAACCTCTTCAGCGCCAACATATAATGATGATATCACTTTAAGTCCATCGTCAAAACCTTGGACCTGCAGTCATACATTGAAAACTACCAAGATGAAGTATGACAGAGGCAGAAATTCCTTTAGGTTTGAGGGTGAAATGCGGTGAGATTACAAAAAACACCAACGACGAAAACACTTTGTTACGTTGGGATGACACTGACACTCAGAGACAAAAGCGAGAGGAGCAAATGGGATTAGAGACCCCCAATAGTGTTAGCCGTAAATGATGGTTACTAGGCGTTGTGTGTATCCCCTCGTGCAGTTTTGTAGCTAACGTGTTAAGTATGTTGTATGACAGTATGAGGAGTACGTTCGTAAGATTGAAACTAAAAGGAATTGATGCGGTTACTAGTTTTTCCATGCTATGTACTAGCACCAAAAGTCTTGAGGAACTTGATTTATACTATTCAATTAAAGAATATTCCACATAATATTTCATACCTGGAGTGGACATTTACCTTGCTTGGGCAGGCAAAAAGTGTATCTTACCCTACACTTATGCTTCAATCTGAAGAATCATGTATTCAGCCCTGGAAAGTACCAAAAAGAACTCCAAGAAAATTGAAATTATTACAATAATTTACTTGGGTCTTCTTTTTTTCTTTTTCACTTAGTCCAATTATGATCATATTAGTGCCAATAAACCATAAATGAGCTGATCAAACAATTTATTGATGATGACCTTTTAGATCAAATGGGATCAGAAGCTCTTCAAAGTTTCAATTTTTTCTCACCATGTGGTAACTTGCTGACAGAAGACACACATTAAATAATGATTCAGTTAAGGTTGGGAATCCATGGTTAGTAAACACAAAAGAATAACATAGCAGAGGAAAAAAAGAAACAATAAAAACATCTCATTTTGCGCTGTCAAAGAAAACAAACAACTCTCTCTAATCCAGAGAGACAGACAATACAGACAGACCCCTACAGAAAGAAAAGAAACCCCCTTTTTTAACTCAAGACGTCAACTGTGTTTGTGTATTGTACAAATATTATTCACACACAAACCCAGGCTAATTCAAGAACGAGAAGAGGACAGAAACAGAGAAAGGAAAGAAAAGAAGAAAAAAAAACCTAAATCAGTACTAGTTCTTGAGCTCTGATTTATTCTGTTTCTGGGTTTCGCTTAATATCACATTGTCAACATCATAATTGCCGAATTATTCCAGGTGAGCTTTCATTTCTTTCCTGTTCTTCTCCGTATCGTGTTGTTAATTAATGCACATGCTGATATTTGATCGGTGTGAGTTGTCTTTGTGTCTTGATTGGAGTTTTGGCGGTTAAGCGGCGTTTAGGATGTAGAAATGTTGAGTTTTTGGTTTGAGGATTGAAATTAAGCTTAAAGTTGCCATCTTGATTCAGTTTGAGTGATAAAGATACTAGCTTTATTGATAGTTGTGTATGGGAATAGGATTAGTAGTACTGCTTGTTTTTTCAGCTGGAATTTAAGAAAAAATTGTATTGCAGATTGTTTTAGCTTTTAGGGAAACTGGATGAGTTTCTGGTTTACTTTAAATGTTTGGAGTATTGTGTTTGATGTTTCATTGTGGTTAATGCGGTTGGAAACCGTATCTTCAGTTTCTATGTCGGGTTATAGAGGCATTGGCCGGGTTGGTTTCAGCCTGATCTAATTGCTTGCTTCCATGGAATTTGGTCTGATTCTAAAATCAGCACCTGTTGATTGGTCTAAGTGAATAGTTGGTTTCAGGGGCCCCGTGAAGTTGAATGTTGTCGTCACTAAGTTCTCATGCTACCTGCATTGTACCATTTCTCAATAATGAGGGTCTTTAAATCTAGTACCGGAAATAAGGTCTCAGTATTGGTTGGTTATTATTAATTTGCTAGAATGGTAGCTTAGGAACCTTGTACAAATCACAATCACACCAAGTAGTCTTGTGCCAAACCATCCTGCTCCTGGTGCTTCTCTCGCATTGGAGTATATTAGCATTACAAAAAATAAAAAAGTATTTTGTCTTTCCAGCTCGATTTGAGTACGAAACTTAAATGTTATTGGTTGCGTGCCAACCACTGCTGCTGCGCCCACTTTATATGACGGAGGTGTATGGGCAACTCTGAGAGGGAGAAATGGTTGAGCACGTGACTTGCGCATGAGCATCTGTTTGAATTTGAATCGCTGAATAAAGCACATAACGACAACATAGCATCTCATTCCTCGTTGTCAAAAGCTCAATATAAGAACCACTCCTGTTCACCACAAGATATTAGCTTCCTGCTAGCAGTAAGAGAAATCTAAACAGAAACACATACAGGAAGCCTATTCGGAAGAAAACTGGGTCTCGGAGAAGAAGAACAAAACTTGGTAAATATGGAGATAGTAATTGAGCTTTGGTTCTTTTCTGTTTTTTGATCTGTTCTGTTTCCGTTATCAAATCAGCATTTCTTAATGGTCTAAGTTTCAAAGCCTTTCCTAGTTTACTCAAAAGTTCTGGTGAAGACAAGGCTTCAACTCTTCTATATCTGTGTAAAAAACCGGAGATTGATTAAAAAAATTGGGAAACAAATCTTCCTTTTTTTCTTTATTTTTTTGTGTGTACTTTTTTTTTACTGATCTGGTAACTTGCTGTTGTTAATTGTTGCTGAAAAGATTTGATTTTGTAGCCGGTTGGAGTAATCCTTTTTTTATTGATACTTGCTGCATTTCATGCTACAGATCTGGTAATTAATGTGCATTTGAATGTAAACTCATGTTATTGAGCAGAAGAATGGTGTTAGAATAGGTGACAGAAATCTTTGCACCTGGGTGTGGTGAATTAGGTATTTCAAGAATCAAGAATCAAGATTTGATAACATTTAGAACCACACTGAGAAACTAAAGCCAACATCTTTTCCTTTTCGGTTTGCCCTTTTTTTTTAAAAAACTTGCTGTTTTAATTTACATGGCTATCATTCGCTACTTTTAGTAGCAAGGTGATGTCCTGATTGCAGTTTCTATAAGCATAACAACATCTATGATTCATGATTTTTAAGGGGTTATAATACTAAACCTAAGTTTAACAATTAACTGCCATAAACATTCCATCTACTGTAAAACTTTGATCCAACCCTAGAGTTCCACACTTGAAACGCTTACGTGTTTGTGCATTGAAAGTAGGGTAGAGGTTGCCTTTCTGCCCCTCTTAGCGTTTGTGGCAAATGTTTCGGAGTAGGTTAGGTGTTGTCCTCCAGTTTAATTTATTGGGAAGTGATAATTGTTTATTCGCTGATGCTGTCTTGAGCTACTAAATGCTGGTATGGGACTTTCATATGCTTTAGTTTGTTATATTCTAATGCTCTAGATCAAAAGCGAAATAACTCATATAAGAATGATCAAATCAGTTATGTTATATTCTAATGCTTGAGGTTAGATGCTGACTTTGCCTAAGGTCAAACCTGTTGCAGAAGAATTGTGTATGAAGCACCAGACAGATTTTTTTATAGCCATCTTGTTCATTTTTTAGTTGCAATTGTCAATTAATATTGTCTATGATGTTGATGTTTATACTCTTTTGTTGTATTATTTTTATTTAATAAATACTTGTAACCTTATTTATTTTGTAATGCTCAAGATTAGTTTATCTGTTAGATTTAATATAAGAAGTATATTTTTCATAGTTTCATGTCGACAATTTGCAGGAATCAGTTTCTTTAGCTATGGCGAACTCTAAGGGACCAGCTAGCGTCCGGAATATGATGTACAATGGGAAGAATCCTTTACTGCCCCCTAAAGGTCCATTTCCCAGCATTTCCCCATCCTATGCTGAGTATATTCCTAGTTCAGCAGTTCCTCCAAAAGCTTTTCCAAATCCTAGGGAGGGAAATTCAAACCATCAACGTACTTCTTCTGAAAACTTCTTAATTGAGGAACAACCTTCTTGGCTGGATGAGCTCCTTAATGAGCCAGACATACCGGTCCGAAGGGGAGGTCATCGTCGCTCCTCCAGTGATTCCTATGCATATACTGACTCGGCTAATGCTGTGAACATGAACTATGTAGCTCAAGATGATAATAAGTTTAAGAATTTAAATCCAGTTTCTGGATGGGGAGGTTTGCCGAACTTTGATATGTGTAGGGAAATTCGTGAAGGTTCTTTTCACCGAGACCAGAATTTGATTAATAAAACCAAGTCCAAACCATGGAATTCACCTATGAACCCAGTTCTACACCCTCGTGGCCTCACTTCTCCAAGGGACAATAGTGGCTTTCCAAATCAAGGCCCAGGCCGCACTCCACTGGATGTTGACAGAAATTCATCTTCTTCAACTGAGAAACAAGAGCTGGTTGAATCTGGTCCGCAGGATCTAAAAGGCTCCGCTGAGAAAAAAGACCTGCCTCATGCTAATTCTTCAGAAACAGACACAAAACGTGCTAAGCAGTATGTTATCTCACCTTTACCTATTTAATTCTACCGATTGGCACCTGAGTGAACTGATGCCGTAATTTAGTTGTTTGAATCTGCTTTACATGTGTTGACTGTTATTTTCCTAGCTGAGCATAGATTTTGTTGATCAGATCATCAGAACACTGTGATGGATTATGCACACAAGTCTATTTTGTGTTTATTATATTGCATGCTCATATCTGTCAGCATTTCTTTATTCAGGACCAACCAATAAACCGGGCACGGGTGTGAGTTGATGCCCGTGGGAAGTAGTCATGTGGAAGACTAATATACTATACGCGAATTAACCGACTAGGGTTTGAGATTGGATTGGTGATAAGTAGCTAATAATATAAAAGAAACATATAACTTTATACATTACGTTTACTGTATTCAGGTAAGGTCTCATACTGCGTTATTTCAAACTAGTCTCTGCCTTATTGGCCTGTAACCTGAGGAGTTGGATAAGTTCCAAAATGTTTTCTTCTTATTCTGTAGTGAAAAAGTTTATATAATATATGTGGATCTACTGACATCATAACTAGCTGAATATGCTTATAATCCCCTTTCTCAAATTTCAGCTTCTAATTGATATAATTCCGTCTACTGGCTGGGTACCACAATAATTTCTATTTGAATAAGGTCGTCTGTCCTAAGTTATTGGTGCAACCTTACCCATCTTACTTATTTGTAGGAGGTTTCATGCTTTATGTGAAGCTTGATAAGCTTTTATTTTGATGCAGGCAATTTGCTCAACGTTCTCGGGTCCGTAAGCTTCAATACATAGCTGAACTTGAAAGAAATGTTCAAGCTCTCCAGGCAAGTAGTAGCGTTTCTTGCACAAAATCTTGTGATGGAATTCTCCCCATGCATTTTATCTACAGTTGCTGAATTGATTATATTGTGCTATTGCAGGCAGAAAGTGCTGAAGTATCTGCTCAACTTGAATTCCTCAATCAGCAGAGTCTCATCTTCAGCATGGAGAATAAAGCACTGAAGCAACGTCTGGATAGCTTATCTCAGGAACAGATCATCAAATACTGTAAGTTTTAAGCCTACCAATCAATTCAACTTGTGATTTTTGTTTGGGCTGTGTTCGTTTTTAAGGCCTCTTATCTATAGGTCATTTTACGTGAACTACTAAAATCTATGTGCTTGTCTGGAAGGTCCTTCTTTCAGTTCTTCTCTTGGATTTGCTGAATTGTCCATGTTTGTTCATTCTGTCGTAAATAGTTTTGACTCTACATCTTTTATGTGGTGCTTACACCAAAATCAAATACTCTACATAGCTGGCATCACTTTCAGCTGTACACTGCAAAAAACTTTTTTGCGTGTAGGCCTTCAAAAGTTTTGTCTCCATGTGTACTGGGCCGTACTTGTCTTTCCTAAAAGTGAAATAGAATATGCTGTTATCAAAACTTTAACCTGTACATGTTATTGGCAGTGGAGCATGAAGTACTGGAGAGAGAACGAGGAAGGCTTCGGACCCTGTACCAGCAACAGCAACAGCTGCAGCCGCAGCAGCAGAAGTCTACTGGTCATCGACGTGCCAACAGTAGAGACCTCAATCAATCTTTTGCTAGCCTTACCCTTAAACCCAAGGACACAAGTGCTGGCCGTGACCAGGTCTCTGGCCAACTTCACATATAGATCAGCCAAGATGAAGCTTCTACCATGTACCTGAACTCCTAGTCCTAAGTCCTAATTTATCCCCATCTCAAGATCCTAGTAGAAGGGGGGAAAGAAAAGAGGAAAAAAAGGAGGAAAAAAAATGGAGTACAAAAAAGAGGAAAAAAAATAGAGAAAAAGAAAAAGAAAAAAAAAAGAAAAAAAGAGAGAACAATCGTGCAATGAAATGAGACTTATCTCCCTTAGTCCTGCTCTGCCACTTTGCTCGGATTGTTTGTGTTTACCCATTTCTGTTTTTTCGTCCTGTTTTCATTTGCATGTGACCATTTTCATTGCTAAGCTTAGTGCATTTGTGCACCTGGTAGTCTGTGCTGGAAGTAGTAGATCCTGGCCGGTGACTCACCTGAGGTGGTTCCCGAACACAACTGATGCTAGCTTCTGTATCTGAAGTATTTAGTCTGTCCCTGTTGTTTCTTTAGGCCTCCTGGAAGGTTGCAGTTACTGTGGAAGTATCTCCATTTCCTTCCATTTATGTGCTTAATAAGTTAGTAGAGCATGTTTTATTCCTGAGAGAGGAGAGTTTCTGTGTTCTTTTTGCTGCTGCTCTTGGAGATATTCATGTATAAGCACTGTAATACTACTCAGCCAATGATCAAACTCTTTTTTCCAGTTTTTAATTACTTGTGCAGTTATAGGTTTGTAGAAATTAAGTGTTGGCCAAAGCTTTTGAAAGTAGTTTATTTGGTTTGGCTTACGAGACCTGAGATGCATTGTCAGAATGTAGAATGTATGAAAGCATCATCTGTTCTTCGAAACGTGCACACATATGAACTTTGCATTTTCAAAATGCACGGATGACCCTTGTGTTGTTTAAAAGTCTAAACACTTGCCCAGATATACTGGTCTGTATGATTTCTGCTACACTAAGTATCTTTCAATGGCAATCACACATTGAATCCTCAAATACAACAGTTTTGTTCAGCACATGTATGAAGTCCTAAAAGAATTTTCTTTGAGAATACAGTGATATAACAGTCAATTGACTACATGGCTTTCAAGCAAGCTTTCATGAACACACATTCATTAACAAGACTAGCAGTGAAAGAACCACAGAGACTACAATAGATAGTAATGCTGCATGAGCTTGTTGTGGTGCTCCATTTGGGAGCCTTGGATAGTCATCTGGCCTCGGCATGACACATTCGTCTCCGTTGAAATTAATCTTCCTCGGAAACGCCCATCCTTCTCTAAACGAAAACAGACCTTCATCTTTATGCATCAGCATTTCTGTCTGTACATTACCACTCCGTCCTGCTTCCAGCAGCATGTCATTGTAATACTTTATCCCGTAAAACATCCCCGTGTCATCTGAAAAATGAGGAAAGTACAAGGAAATCACTCGCGGGAACTGATGACATTACAGGATAGATAAAAACAAGAAAATGGACGTACTTATGTTGCCATATACGTTGAGAGGCTGATAGTTGAAACTGAAGATTTGTGTGATATTCTGGAAATTAGGGTGTTGCGCGACCAATGTCCATTCGCTGTAGTTTCTGACGTAGTTGTGGTTCGTGATTGTAATCTTGATCCTCCAGTACTCTCTATAACTTTGCTTCACATGCCAATGCACTTGTATGGGGCACATGTTAGTAGTACATCTCACAACTGTCGGTGGTAGTTCGTGTGGTTGTAGGGGTGGTAATGGAGGTAAATCCGCACGCCTTCTGTCACAGCAAGAAAATACAGGTTTTCAGTCATCTGTCACAAGACTGTAAATCACCAACGCACCAAAAACAAAGATTCTTATGTTATATTTGTGTGCCTTCTGTTGCATTTCGCGTCTGATAGTTGAGAATTCTGATGCATATGAGTTTTTTCAGAGAAAATGATCAAGCCAATCTAGAGCCTAGTGATGGCTGGAGAGCTTTAATAAGCAGCAGAAACAACTTTCTTTCAGGAAATAAGGGCATCTTTTCTGGTCTTTAGCTTATCATGCTTTAACAAAAACTAATCAATATGGATTCAAAGACAATATTACAGTCAATCAAGATGACTTACTCCACACATGTAGATCCTGGCAGTCCCCTGCAACCGCAGCTACATACCGGGCATGGAACTATAGTCTCGTTGTAAAATGCTGACATTGAAACACAACACTTGGGCGCAGGTGAAGCTCGGAACTGGGAATACGAGCAAGTTGCATTATATGTGGCTGCAGCAGATTCACACAAACAATCAATTGACACTACAAAAAGATATTAAACACCAAAATTCAACTTATATGCATAACTCCAGATATATGCAAGTACCAAGTGACTGTGTCTTCCGCCTTCCATGATCTTCGAAAAATTTTGTTGCAGCCACTTGTTCAAGTGGCCCACAAGTGTATCCATCAAGTCCAAGGGTGAAATTTTCGGGCAATGAAACAATGCTATCATTTTTGCTAATCATGCCTCCAACCTGCAACTGAAAAGCAGCTAGAGCTTTATCAGGTTCCTGCAACATGGACGAAAGAACTCCGCCTTTGCAACAATTCGCCACTTGCTTGTTATACGGTGCACCAGGCAACAGGTCTATAACCACTGGCTCCTTGAGGCAGCAATGAGGTAAGGGTAAAGTTTTGAACCTGGAACAGTTCCCTTGTTCGGTTGCCTCTGCACCTTCTATGTTCCAGATGACCTGTTCGCCTGGCCATGCCCAACTCAGCTTCCATCCGGGCTGGTCTACATGGCGGAAAAGCTGGTTGTTTACTATCGAAAAAGTTACCTGAAACAGATGGCAGTCAGAGGATCCAGTTTAAATCATGTCAACAACTGTGAACAAGGAACACAATGTTATGTCAACTATTCTAAAATTTCACTTCAACAAGCATGAACAAAAGAATCCAGCTTTTAGAAGCACATAAAATGACCCAATTCTTCAATTGAGCATCTTTACTAACACAAGTGCCACAACTATGTGTGTGAATCGAGTAACTCGTACTAGTGGTTTCAGTTAACAAACAAATACTCCCTCCGTCCCGCACTCATCTTCTCGCTTTCCTTTTTAGTCCGTCCCGGATTCATCTTCTCAT
>JAYMSR010001460.1:0-10128 GCA_036897825.1 Plantago rigida
TCTTATACAAAAAACGTAAAGTAAGCAAATACGCTTCTTCTTCACTTCTTCATGTTTGCGCCTCGGTTTACTTCTTCTTCCTGTATGAAACATGATTTCTGACAATCCCTTCACCTTACTCAACGGGGAGATGGTGCTTGATACTCTGCCTGCTTCACGAAAGCAAGAGCGTCGCTACCTTATCTATGATATGATGGCCATGAATGGAATCTCGGTCGTGGAGAGGCATTTCCACGAAAGGTGGAAAATGATTGAGATGGAAGTTATGGAACCAATGAACATGGAAAAGAAGCAGATGTTGTGTCAGGGGATTTATGACTTGGAACCTTTCAGAGTACGAAGGATTTTTGGTCAGTTTCAACAGCAACTAAGCTTCTCAAGGGATTTATTCCGAAGCTTCCACACGCTGAGGATGGTCTTATTTTCCAAGGGTGGGATGATCATGTTCCTTGCACGCATGAGGGTCTGATCAAGTGGAAATATCCTGAGATGAACTCTGTCGATTTTCTCGTTGAGATGATTGGACGTCGGCAACTGCTTTATCTGTGTGACAGAGGACAGAAGAAACCGCTTGAAGGGAATAATAAGGTTGTATTCTCTTATGGGATTGATCCTTCGACATAAGCGGGCAAAATTATTGAATGTGGCTGGGATTCTTTGAAAAGGTCTGGAGGTGTATGCGGATGAGGCCAGACAAGGGGCAGCCTAACGGATTCAACACCTACCAGAAAGTGATGAGAAGTATCAAGGATCACATCACAGAGGACGTTTTGTTGAACCACATCGATGAAATTATCCGTCTCCCAATGTACACGGAGAGATATAGACTAGACTGAAACACAAGGGTAAAAGCAAGCATGAACTTTTCTAATTTTACTTCCATTTATGTACTTATTGCAAGACGTTTGCTATAAGCTGTTGACCTTCAAGACTGGCATATTTTAAGATTCAACTTTGAACTGTGATCATCTCATATGGTCCTGCCTGCTGCTACCTTCTTCATTGTAATTTATGTGTGGCAGAAGAACCAGAAACGACCAAAATATAATGGTTCTGCCATACATGAATTACAATGAAGAAGGTTATTTATTTGATGCTGTGCATGAACTCTCTGTGCGCCTTCAGTAAGCATCGATTCAATATTCAACAAGAGTAGAGACTTTATGAAAAAACAGTTCATAGATTTCAGAAATGCAGCCTGGTTAAAAACAAGACTGATTCATCATAGTTACATGATGTTCTAAAAACTACACCACTATGTCATATACATGACAAAAACAAAGGATGGAAAAGGAAAGAACACACTAGACAACTTCCTCTGAATCTCCTTGCAAATTCTGCACTTAAGCTTGAATAGCTGATCAAGTACTGCTCAGCCGGCCTATCTGTTGTCAATAACTTCCCCCAGTCCCAACGTTTGCTGGACCATTATTTCCACAACTAGGCGTTGATCGAGCAGGTGGAGACATTTCATTCGACCGCTTAATCTGTAGAGGAGTGACTTCACCTAAAATTCTCCTGTCAGTGTAGTTCTTCTCACTGTCAGGTGAATTTGCAACACCTGTTTTTTGTGGGGTGACTTCAGAGATTCAACTAACCAGCTCGAAAGACTAGTTTCAACCGCAGACATATTATCCAACGGCTTGGACTTACCATACTTTCCGACTGAACTATCAACT
The DNA here is from genome assembly GCA_036897825.1 of Plantago rigida. Lineage (NCBI taxonomy): Eukaryota > Viridiplantae > Streptophyta > Magnoliopsida > Lamiales > Plantaginaceae > Plantago > Plantago rigida. The sequence goes on from JAYMSR010001460.1 coordinate 1,680, forward strand.
AGCGTTGCAATCTTCTCGCTTGAGGGCATGATGTATTTCTCCTCTGAATTGACATTCTCCTTGTCTTCAAACACAAAGGACAGATTTTTCTTATCGTATCTCTTTGAACCAATTGAATTGGCTTCTCCGGTTTCAATCGGCTGCTGCTGCTTTAATGGACTCATCACCTCTCTATCTTCCATTTCGGCAGCAGCAGTAGAAACTTTCCTTCTTGAATCAATAGATAAAGAAAACAATGAATCATAAGACTCTTCCTGTTCAACCCCAGAACTGCTTCCCTTTAGGTCCAATCCTAGACATTTCTCATCACTGATCGATAATTCTTGATGTGAATCACTCGACTCATGTGGACCGTGTGGTATCAGGCTCGACTCGTTGATACTCTTCTCGTATTTCTCTTCCACTTCCTGGATTGTGTTTTCCTCTACCAATGTACCATCCATGATGGCAGTTCCCTCATCCACATGCTTCATGATTGTAGGCGAATCCGATTCGCCTTTCATTCCATCACTGCTCTTTATCTGTCCTTCCTTCTTTAGTCTGATTTTTGTGCAGAATCACAGCAAGAGAAAGAAGTGCACAATGAGAGATGAGACATACAAAGAAATTGGCTGAAACATAGAATGATGCATAATACTAGTAATTAGCTCAAGATTTTATTTTCACAATAGTAATAGGATTTAGAATCCAGAGAACTACAATTATGAATTTTGCCACCACATCATGAAGAGAACCTAAGCCACTCATTATAAGTTTATAACAAGTATACCATCTATTCCAAGTTCAACTGTCCCACCTTGTACCTAGATTAGACTCAACTTATCTAGCCACATTTTCGTAAGAGTCCAGATTATCCTAACCCAAAGTAAAACCATATACCTACTACCACAGTTGTATTATGACACATACACCTTATTTATACCAGTGTGATATTATTTTGAAAAATAAGTCTTTTACGAGACTTGCTCTTAAAATGCAAGAAAAGGAAATTAGCCTCAAGCCCTCAATCCAAAGTTCTATTCTATGAAATCTGCCAGAAAAGAAAAGAAAATAATAACCAGGTAAACCAAACAAGAATCGCGAAAGTAAGCGAATAGAATCGCTGTATCTTACTCGGAGATCGAGTGATCAAGGTTCACAAACTTTTGATCTTCCTTAAACAAACAAACAAACAAAATTGGAAGGTTAAATTCAATAGCTAAATTACCTGGTTCTGAGGACAATTTTTACATCGACAATGCTGGCATTTTTCAGGGTGATTCTGCGCTTGAAACAAGCTGCAGGAAAGCATCCCTTCTTGAGCTGAGCTGATTGATTTCTTGAAAGCCAAATGTGAATTAACAATAGTTTTTTTCCTCTCTGAAAACAACGAAAGAGAGAATTGAAAAAAAAATGTAAGCAAGAGTTAAGAAGTCAGGTGGGTTTTTATTTAAGGGGTTTGAAATTTATGACCGTTAGGCTGTTGGGATGAGATTTGCACTGAATTTAATGCCACTCCTTTTAAAAGCAACATGGCCTTTTCCAATCTATTGTTACATTATTTTCTTAATTAGTAGACATGTTTTGTTTTAATGGTTCATAAGATCTTGTTATCATAACTTACAATGATGGCTTAGATAGTTACTAGATTTTAATTAATCCAAGATGTGACAAGCTCAAGATGGGAGTGGCAAAACCAATAATAGAATATGGTTTTGGTGCTGATGAGTACTAAGAGCACATTTAGATGTTAGAAATCCATAATATTAGGATAAATACAGGTGCATTCAAGTTTCAACAAACACAAACACTATGAGAAAGAAATTGAAATGAATAGTATAGAGTTTAAAAAGAAATGAGGGAAGAAAAAATAAATTTGAATTTTATAGGGTTTGAAGGTTGGAGATAAAAGTTTGTTTGGGTTTGTTATGAGTAGAGTGTTGATGTGGTATAGATTGTGGGTTGTTTTATAATCTTTTGGAGTTGAAAATGGTCTAAGACGCACTAAAATTATGTTTGGTGTTTGAGTCCACCATCGGATTTATTGAAAACACTCATTTTGTCGTTTTAGGTTTGAGTTCGGAGAAGTTTATATGTAGTACCAAAGAGGCTTCTTTTCTAAGGTCGAGGACAAAACCGAAAGGATACATAGGTTACTTAAATTTGAATCAACTTTATAAGATCATACGCAGATGTTATGTGAGATGTGTGACAGTCTCATTCACAACACTCTAACTCTCTTCGATGTCAACCTACATCGATAACAAGGACATTTTCTTCTCTTCTTAATCAAGATTTCACCTATGTTTTCTCTTGCCTACCATCTTTATCCGCTACAACTAATTCGGTCGAACAATATCCACCAGATTTCGTGGTAGAATTTAAACTAGATTAGTTAGTTTTTAAATTCTGGTGAATTTATTCAATTCAGTGGATTTCTAACATTTGTCATACTCACGATTTTGTTAACTCAGGCGGCTCTACTCAATACATTTTTGCAGGCCAATTCACTTAAAACTAGTCGAATCCAAACCACTACTTAACCATGAGACAACTCACCAAAATATCAAGAAACCAGCTTTGTGTTTCTGCACACAAACACAATGACTCGAGTCTCACTTGCACTAGTTTTCACAGTATGCTCTCTGATCATATCAGCGTCAAATGCTGAAACGATGGAAGTTCAAGCGTCGCTAGTCACCTTCATGGCTCAGCTCAACGCTGGAAGCAACCCGGTTAACTTAACCGGTTGGAACATGAGTTTAGACCCCTGCCTCTGGGAAGGCGTCGTATGCACTGCTACTGCTTCTATCTTTGGAATAAAGCTCAATTCGTACAGTCTCACTGGAACTCTTGACGCTGAGTCTCTTTGCGTTGCCAACTCTATTCAATTTCTGGTCTTAGACAACAACAATATCAGTGGTCCATTACCAGAAGAAATATCTAAATGTGGCAACCTGTCATATTTGGGCATCAATAATAACTTTTTCACCGGCGTTCTTCCTGATTCCTTGTCACAGTTATATAACTTGCAGGGGCTCGTGGTATCCGCTAACAATTTCACCGGGGAACTTCCACGGGGGATTACATTATTACCTGACTTGGCGGCATTCTACGCTGAAAATAACATGTTTGCTGGAAGTATCCCAAACTTCAACTTTGACAATTTTTATAACTTCAATGTCTCAAACAACTTACTCAGTGGTGAAATTCCGGTAGGTGGATCTCGGTTTGGCGCCAGCAGCTTTTCTGGTAATAAGGGACTGTGCGGTGAGCCGCTGCCTAATTCCTGTACATCTGCCCCAGCTCCAGCTCCAGCTCCGTCTCAGGGCTAGTGCAGACTGTAATAGTCTGAGTAGGCATTTCTGAAAAATCAGGTTTTGCCTTTAAATAAAGGAAGCGTCCAGATTACGATGCTAGTCCGCATCATAATCGGCTACAGCTAGCTGATCTGTTATTTTCCCATTCTGTTATAAATAAGACTCTGCAAAGTCATTTGGAGCACATTTGAACATTTGATGAATAAATAAGTAGGTAGTAAAGCAAACAAAATTGCACCAAAACAGAATGCATAGCTAAGAGTCAAATCACAAAACTAAAACTGGACATAGATGGAACTTAATCATTCTGGGCAAACAAGATGAATTAAATGCATTACAATTCTGAATGAAGCAAAAATACAACAAATGAAGATGTGAACTTCTTCCTAATACAACAACAATGAGGCCTCCAAATCATCAAGGCATTATATAACCACCCCACCAAGAAACAATGGTCAGCCAAACGTCCTAATCTCCTGTCACTGTTCAATATCTTCACTTAATCTTCGTACGCCATTCTCTGGATTTCTGGCCGTTCCCTGTTTTCTACGTTTCTTGCTCTTTGCTTTCTTTGCTTTCATTCGACGTTTTTTCTCATTGGCATCAACCCATGCATAATCGGACGGTATGAGGAATGGTTCAACTTCATCGCGGAAGCTGCGGGTTTCACTATCGCTTGATTGGCCTCCCCGGCTACCTTTCATCCAGGAGATCCATGATGTTGAGCCCTCGATTTCTTTGGACTTGGCATCTTGGAAATTAGGGCTAGAAAGAGGGGTTGAGAACTCCTCCACTGGCTGAAGCTCCTCGAATTTAGTGAATGTTACTAGCACCCGTATTGTTGGGACAATTGGGATAGCAATCTGCACACAAATCCATTGAACAGTCAAGTTATGCAAGAAATATGAAGAAACGTTTTTGAAACATAAACATCAACAGAGTAAGTAAAATTCAAGCGATATCTGAACCAGAACTATCCTATCATACAATGACTATAGCTTTTGCAAGAACGAAGATAAACAAATCCAAATGATTACTATGATTTTTCACACTTCTCACGTAATTCATGGTGCCATTGTCAATAGAACTAACATGCTTCAAAATTAAAACATCATTACCGATTGTTGAAAAGCTCTCGCTATCCTAAATCATGAATCTCAAGTTTGCGAGGGCTGTGACTTGTATAGTTGTATTGTTCGGAAAGAATTATTATTTCATTTATTTGTGAGTTCAGAGCATTGTGCAATAAGAAAATTAATCACCACTGCAAGATATTGGTTGCCACCGCCCACCAGAACACAATGGTTTACTCTTTACTTGAACAATCTAAAATGCGATATTTGACTTAATACATGAGAAAAGGAAGGCACATTTTCTAGATTAATTCACATGTCACTTCAAATTGAAATATGAATTGATAGTGTTAGCATGCATAGGAAACTTTGGACCTGAAGTTTCTCCATCTTTCATAGACATTTTTAGCATGTTTCTCATTCTTTGTTCTTATTATACAGAGATGTGGGTTACTTATGATGTGGCACATGAAAATTCAGATGCTAGAGGACAGTTTACCAGCTTCTTACTATGTATGGAGTAGGTTTGGACTGACCAGAATAAAAGAAGGTTAAAGCCCCAAGGACATGCATGTAATTGTTCAGACAGAGCTTCACAATAATTTATTAATTTATGGTTAGAATTTCGTCGATATAATTTTACATGTTTTCTAAGCCACAAGGATTGATGAACCTAATTCTTTACAGTTCCTTATTTAGCAAGACATATATATACCCTAACAGAAGCATCAAGATGAGGTATATAAAAAATTACAATGACCTAAGTACAAAAATAACAACAACCAGGTAAACATAATGAAAGATGCAATTGACTGAAACCAACACACAGATAAATGAAAAGAATTGCAAAACTATAATGCTGAGTACCTTGACAGGAAACGTGCCAGGGGGGAGCTTAGTAGTCAGGAGCTCTCGCAGTCTTCTTACCGCTTTGACCTTGTCAGCCAGTATGTCAAGCAATGGCAGGAGTTCTTCAGTTCTCAACGGGAAATCTGGTGTCAGCCACAATACAGGACGTAGACCTTTCTTGTATTCACTTTCACTCTTTGATTCAGTAGGGGGACCTTTCTTCTTTTTCTTCTTGTTACTTTTATCTTTAGACTTTTTTAAGTCTCCTGCATCTTCCCTCGTAAACTCAGATGATGATCTGCGGCTATCCATGGACTTCTGCTTGCTATCATCGGGTGCCAGCTTAGAGAATTTCTTTAAAATCTTCGAATCATCGGGGTCTTCCCCCATGTTCTTTGAACTCTTTTTATTCCAACCAAACCAATTTTTCTTGTCTTTGTTAGAGCCATTAGATTCACAGCTTTCAAATGAGTCCATGTTTTCATGGCTATCCTGCACATCACAGTCCTCATCCTCAACAAAACCATCCCCGGTGCGAAGTGCAGAATCTAACTGCATCCGCTCCTCGGCAGTTAAAACATCGTCATAATCCTCATGTTCACCACCATTAGCAGCTTTATCATCATTAACAGAAAAGAGCTCCTCATCAGTCATGGCACCAGGAACCCTCCTCGACTTGACACTCACTAGCACATGAAGCATATCATAAACTTTGGCTTTCCAAGCACCAACCAATTCCGACCTTTCCTGTCTTCTCCAATTTGACTGCGGAACAAGCTCAGCCTGAGTAACATCAATTCCAGGTCTATACATATTAGTTTGAGACATCAACGCCACTTCATGCGCAACTTCAGCTTCCGATGGTTGAACACCAGCATTTTCCAAAGCATTTGTAATCTCTTTCTCTTGGTGTGAAAGCACAATCAAAGATCCAGGAGGCAACGTCATATTGCCATCTTCCGAGGAATAACCATCTCCAAGAAACATAAAAGTCTGATCAGAGCGCTGAATACGGAACCCATCAAACCCCGCAAGGGTCATATCAGCCCGGAGATTAGATCCCCGTTTCCATATTCTATAAGTATCTGATGGGGCAATCCTACCAATAAATGGAATCACAGAACTCTCAAAGTGGAAGCTTATCTCCATATAGAAGTCACGAATACGAGCGGCTGATGCCACAATCCTAGGAAGTCTTCGGCACCATTTAGCCCACGCAAGAGGCTGGTAATGCCGGGCAATAATCATTGCAATATTCTCCTCCCTAGTACAAACAGCCTCCTGAAGAGCACTCCACCCATTCTCATTCTGCAGACTCCAGTCAGCACCAGCCGCCATCAAAATCTCAGCTGAGATTGGATCGCGAAGCTTCACCGCAAGGTGCAAAGGAGTTTCCCTGCCTGGCACATCCCGCCTGTCTATCATAGCAGACACCGCATCAGCCTCCTTTTCAGCAGCTATCGACTCAGCCTCATTACTCACCTCACCAACCTTTGCAAGGCGAGGCAACGCTGTTACAATTTGCTTCAATGCTACATAATCACGCCTCAACACTGCCGAATGAGCAGGACTATGCGCGTATTTCGACAAATCCTCCATCAACAATCTCTCAAATCAACCTCCTCATTACCCCAATTACCCGCTCACTAACACTGAATTACAAAGTCCCACACTTTTCTTCCCAAGTAAAATCCAAATCCAAATCCAAAACCCTCTCCCATTTCTCACATGAATACAGCATGCCAAGAAAACATCTCTATCCTCACCATAAAATAGATCCCAACTTCAATACAAATTCCACCCCAAATCCAAAAAAAATCCTCTATAACCACCGAAACTTCAGAAAATAATACAAAATCAACAATCAAGAAAAACCCTTGATCCCAATTTCACTCTCATCCATTCACAGATTCTGAACCAATAAACACAAAAGTAAAAAAGGTAAAGTTAAATTCAGCTAATCATAACAAGAAATGGATCTAGCTAAGTCTCTACAAGCAAAAGAAATCAAAATTACCTGAATGAAAAGCGTCGAGATGCGTGAAGTGAAGTTTCACATCACCTATGCTCCGTCATCCATTCAGTGTATGAATAAAAGTGGAAACTGTATGAATCTATCTATCTATATAATCTAACAGTCTATCTTTGTTTTTTAGAGAGAGAAAAGGGAAAGGAGGTTTAATTAAATTGGGAGGTGTAAAATAAGGATTGTAAAAATTCGCATCTACTGCTTGTTGCCTATATTCTACAACAGGATACAATAACACAACGTTGTTGAGCTGTTTCAGGTCAGGTGTAACGAGAAGTGACCTCGAATTTCGGATTTATTACGATTCTGCCACTTAACTGAAAACCAGACCTATCTGTTATGAATTAGGGCCTCTTTTCCTGGGAACTTGGAATTATACAGTAGGCAACTAGATCTGTCCGTATGACTTAATATATTACAATTGTTGTGGAGTTTTAAATTAAACGTGATAAAAATGTAATCTTAGTATAAATGTGGGATCAATTATATTTGTTGTGGATGGATAGTTTCTTTAATTTAGTAATGTATACATCATACGATTGGAGATGTAAAATGTACGAAGTTATGAGGATCGAAAGAGTATTACTTATTGTTTTGAAAGTCTTGGAAGACTACCTGAGAAATTCTAATAGTAGGATTTATTGTTATGTTTCATTTTTTATTTATGGTCAAAAGTTATGATCAGATTTTACATTATTTAGGCTGTATTATGAGAATATCAATTATGCTTGTCTCATTTGGTTGTGCCTAACTATTTAAAAAAAAGAAAATAATATTATGGTGTTATTAAAATTTGTGTTGAACTAGACCTCTGAAATTTAATGCTATTGTAAATTGGTAGTATAAGCTATTTGATTAGAATTAATTAATTTATCCATTTTTAATTTGAATTATTTTTTAGTACTTGATTGAATATTGTTTTATACTAGTATAATATAAACTAGATTGTGGACTGAAAAAACTAGCTACTGATTTATGTTTAAAGTAAGAGATTTTTTATTCACATTCAAAGGCAAATAGTCAGGGGCGGAACCAAGAGGGGCATAAGGGGGCGTTCTCCCTAAAATTTGAAAACGAAAAAATTTATATGTAATATTTTCGTTAATTTAGAATTTTTTCTCCTTAACCCGAAAATAACCACATACTCCCTCCGTCCCGCACTCATCTTCTCGCTTTCCTTTTTAGTCCGTCTCGGATTC
>JAYMSR010001461.1:0-10126 GCA_036897825.1 Plantago rigida
TAAGCAGACAATGTGCCATGAAATTTTTGACATTTAGACCCATGAGTGACATTGAAATCAAATTGCATAAGCTAAGTTAGGAATGACTGATATTGCAAAAGTGGGCCGTAGACAAATCTAATTTTGGAAAATAGGTATATGATAACGAATGCATTTATCTTGCTTTAAAAATCCTTATATGCTTCTCTTTATCCAATTTGTGCATGAAGCACAAATGATATAACGACTAGAATGTGCTGATATCTAATTGTGGAGTAGAAGGTCAGGCTTCTTTGAATTTTGACAAACATATAGTATTTGGTTACACTGTCTTCTCCAGTATCCACATTTCTCATCTCAAATTCTTGGTCTAGGTCACAAGTTTTAAGCAGCTTTACTATGCAGAGGATGTTTACTACTGTCTATGAAAACCTAAATTAATTTCATCTTGTTGGATATGCTAAAGAATCAGTAACAATTGTCTTCATCAGTTTCGCAATTTGGCTGTTATGTTGTGAATTGTTCTTTAAAAGATTGATTATGTACTGTATAGTTGTTTCTTTTGTTATTTGATCTTCCTTGTGTTGGCTTGCCATGCTTTTATGGTTGTCTGATGTGTCATTTTCTTTACCATTGTGTAGGAATCTATGCGGTATGACCACTTGCGCGATAAAGTAGCCAAACGGGAACCCGGGTGGGAGAATTTGCAAGAGGTACGATAAGGTATCTATGTGTGTTTCAGTAATTGAAGAAATACTTTCTTCAATTATTTTGACCACTTTCTTCCTTGAAAAGTATCTAGTGACTTTTCAACACTATGTTAGGAGTATTTCTTTGGAGAAAGAGAAAGTATACTTTGTGGGTGATCTTCTGATCTTAGATTAATCATTCGATGTGATATTTCTTATCTTTAGGTTACCTAAGAGATGATATACATAGATTGATGGGATAAACATGTTTGCTATTTCAGCTAGTCTAAAAAAGTTCGTTTTGATGTCATTTCATTTCCGAACGAGATGGGATTAAACATGTTTGCTATTTCATTTCATGTCCAATACAAAGCTACAATCCCAGTTTACTGTATGTAACATCAAAACTTTGATGCACTTCGTTTGGCTGAACTTTATTATGTATACACTTCGTTTATTACTGTAGAGCTACTTTTTCTAATATTGTTATGATGCTCAGACTTGTGCTACATGTACGAGATATTCCTTAAATTAATTGGTATGTATGAAAGATATAAATCTTCGAATGTATAGTTTTTCTTCCCTTATTTTTGTTTTTCCAGACTCCAGGAAGAAAATAGAAAATATATGATATGATCGTGGACCATGGTCCTAAACAATGTACGGGCATTGAAACAGCTTATGCTTGTTTATCTAATCCCAATTTGAATTCTCAGGCGTTAATCTCTGTCGACCCTAACCGTGCTAGGGAGGATCCTGTTATCGTGAAAAATGTCCCTTTCTACAAGGCCAAGAAAGCTCTAGCAGCAGAAGTCATGAAGCTTAATCCTCCCCCACGGCCTGATAATTGGGGTGTATGTATACTTCTAAAGCTTTTAGCTGCTTCTAGTTTCATGATGCCTGGCTGACTTTGTTCCAAATTCACAGTCGGCCGTAAATTCTGCAGGTGTTGAGTTCCAAGTGTTTGTGACAAAAATTTTGAAGGCCTGAACTGGTTTTATTTTCCTTTCTATTAAAAGTCTTGGGTTTTTTACACCCCCCTCACCCAGATGATAGGCATATTACACAGACGACTGTTCCGTTAGTTTATTACATTCTGACTCCCCTATCGTTAATTATCAACTAGTCAATGTTAACGTTAAAATCATGGTGACTGTAATATACTAACGAATTGCTGTTTTTTGTGTAATATTTTAATTCTTCAGGGGAAGTTTGTGAAAAACCCTAGAATTCTTGGTCACGAAAAAAATAATCTTGAATTTTTTGTTAAACTCATGCCTAATTTAGTCACCCGCTTGCAAAAATATCCATAAGGTCTCTTTGCTGTAAAGATTTGACATGGGTGGATACATAGTATATAAGATACTGGATCATCGAGAATTGTTCTTCTTACTCTACAGTTGATCTAAGAGTCGGGGTATAGACATAATAATGACCAGCACTTTGTACTCTCTGACGTGTTGCGTCCTTTAAAAGTCATCTAGTGCTTCTTTCGTGTATTCTCTAAAGTATTTTTTCGATTGTTGTCTTCCAGGATTTAGACCTTCCACTGAATGCATCTTCTTGGACTGAAGAAGACGTTAAATATCCAAAGAAACTATACGAGATGAAAGTTCTTCTCAATGCACAAAAAGAAATTGCTGACAAGATACTGGATGTACAATGGGAAACTAAATGGCGGGAAGAAAAGGTAATTCATCTGGAATTCAGTGCCTCCAATTGGCGTTTCTACATTACACAAATGCTGTCTATGCTGTTACTGGTAAATTGCACTCAGATTTTACTTTATGCCAAGAGGATAAAAACTCAGTAATGTTCTCCATTCGCCGAGAGATGGTGAAATAGCTCGACTCTTTAGGTTTGTGATGATATATGGACATATTCTCCTGATTCCTGAATACATCCAAGATATATGCAGCAAGCCAGCAAGTATAGTAACTTGTTTAGATAGTTCTTTTGCATATCGATTTTTTGGCAATACTTTATCATCTTTTTAAGAAAGGGTAATGTGCAAATATTCAATATTGCTATACTGTGGTATCTAATCTTGTCAGCTTGTTTTTGTAGCTGAACATTGTGGCTGACTACTCTCAAATTCAATTATGCAGTTGAATGAGATGCTTCAAGAGAAAGTTGAGCCCTTTTTGCAGAACATTGACAAAACTGTCCTTCTTGAGCCTATAGTATCCCAATCCAACAAAAATGAGGATTCAAAGGTTACTCCCTCCTTACTTTTGCAATCATTTTAGTTTATTAATGCGTTGGAGTGGAAAGAACTGCCTGGCCTGCTTTATTTGTCTCCTTAAACATTGTTGAGATTAACAGGAGGAAAAGACTCTCGCTTCGGATCAGATTTCATTCGATAAACTTTTAGAACGTTTCATGACGTTTCTTGTTTCTCTTGTTGCAGAGAAAACAGCAGGACAGGCGACGGGGGTGGTTCTTCTGATTGTATGATGTGATGTAGTTTTTCAAGAAGATACTGTATAATAATTCTAAATAATTCTAAATCTCAATACTCATGCCCAAAATTTGTTTAACATGTTAATCTCTTCTGAAATTTGATTCTGTTGAGGTCTCATAGGGTAAAAAGAAATATTGAAATCATATGATGTTTGTGTTCAAGAAACCTATAGCCACATGCAATGATGTTTCTGTTAAATGGGAGCTATGTTAACCAGATTCGGCTTCAAGCACCCTGCATGAGTGTATATCTATGTGTCTGACACGGGTATGAATGAGGAATTGAAGAGTCTGGGTACCATAACATTGGAGCATCCATTGGAGTAGGTTTAATTTTATTCAAGAAAGCTAAGAACAAGATTAAATTTTAATAATAAGATGATATAAATATGGCTTCATGGAGACATATCCTTATTACAAGCCAATTAAAGAATATAAATAATAAACACAATGAACATTTGAAAGTGAAAAGATACATCTTGGCAACAATTTTGCACTAATCTAATCAATAATAATAGCAAATACAAAACACAACCAAACAGAACAAATAAAAGCAAACAAGAACCAAATTTTGTAAACAAGTAGTAGCATCTGTTTCTTCAACATATCATCATCTGATGATCAGCACCAGAGAAGCGATTTTTCGTGGGTGCGGATTAACGGTTGTTCCTGGAGCAGTAGCCCATCCTGGTGCAGGTGCGCGAGTAAGGGTTAACGTTCTTTTGCCTTCCGCAGTTGTAGTACGATTGACCCCTCCTGTTGCATGGGACTCTGTTCCTATGCAACCCTGCGTAGCCTATGTGCCCGCCTCGACGTCCACGTAGCTGACGCCTTGCGCTCTCCGACTCCATCATCAGAATCTCATCCAGATCAAGGGAGTCAGCAATCAAGCCGTGGCCATCGGTAGTACCACGACCGTATTCAAGGTCGTACTTGGTGGACCGGGCCACCATGGCCAAGGCGGCTAACACGACCACCAAGATTGCCAGCCCAATTCGGAAGGCCATTGTGAACGATTCAATTCGCCTTCTTAATTTGTTTTCGTTTCTCTTTGAGTTTCTTCCTTCGTGTACGTTTCCCTTTTTCTCTCAGCCCGCTTGAGGAGGGGGTGAGAAAAAGAATGAGGTTTCTTTTAGGTATAGTAGTTTTATTGCTAGACGAGAGGATGAGGAAAGAATGGTGTATTCTTTTTTTAGGATAATTAGTTGATGAATTTACGCAACTTGTGGAATGTAAGAATGAATTAAGGAGCTTCAACTAAGGAGAGTAATTCATGACCCACCCTTCTCGTTTATCCACCCTATTTTTAGCTAGATCATGCCACACGCAATTTGAATAATTCTTATGTACCACACTGACTACTAATGCTTTAAATGTATACCTTAATGCCATGATAATCTGATTAATTTCCATACTCTTTAGATTTTGTGTGGTTACAAGAGGGTATGTGATGGCTAATCCAAAAGGGGTTGAAATGAAATAATTGCACGAACTTTCTTATCTGGTTGTAAAATGAAAGAGGTACCAAATACCATATTTAGTTTGTTTATTGGTATTTCAAACTTTGTGAATATATAAATAATAGTACTCGGTAAATACCCATAAGTCAAGTGACACCTAGAGGTCGGCAATTATCTTATATCAATGCTAATATAATGCTACAAAAGATATGGGTGTCACATTTAATCCATTAGCGTTATCATAAATCTCTATGACAAGTGACATAATAACAATTATATATCATTGGGATATTATTAGAGATTATGTGTCCCCCTAATATTGCATGGAGAGAATACAAAATTTAATCATTAACATTCACATGTATATCTACAAACATGTATTTTTAATATATTTGTATTATATATATCGTTATTAAAGAGTTGATACATATAATTAAATATATAATGTTTGTAACAAAATATATACACGTTGATTGATGTTAATCTTGTTTTGAACCAAAAAATCTTTAAATCAAACAATGATTACGAATTGATATAATTTTTTTGGATTGCATGACGTGAAGAAGTTTAATTGAACAAACTTAATACTCCCTCCGTCCCGGATTCAGCGTCCCGCTTTCCTTTTTAGTCCGTCCCGGATTCAGCGTCCCATTCCATATTTAGTAACTTTTCGGGCCCCACAACCCAATTTACTAATTAAAATAACTGGCCCATTACCTGCCCGAAACAGTGAAGAACACATGTGCAACGGCACAATTTGGTCCAGCTGTATTTTCAGAAACAATCGCTTTCTCGATTTTTGCTTAACCCTACAAACTCAAACATTCCACCACATTCCACACCATTTCTTCACCTGCTTCACCTGCTTAACCCTACCAACATACTCCACCGATCAGATCTGATCTCACCGACCGCATCTCACCGATCTATTCCCACCACACCGATCTCTTCCCACCGTTCCGATCTGATCTCCACTTAATCTCTTCCCATGTGCGATCTCTTCCCACACCGATCCGATCCGATATGATCTCCACCTAATCTCCACCGATCCGATCTGATCTCTTCCCACATAACGTTCCACCTAACCATTCCGATCCGATCTCTTATGCGCAGTTATAGACCACACCGATCCGATCCGATCTCCACCTAATTCCGATCGGATCTGATCTGCATAACCTTCCGGTTGGATCTGTAACTCGCCAGCCCTCTGACTGGATCTAGGTATGTTTTGTTTGCACATGTTCTATTCCTTTGTTTTGTTTGTGAATCTATCCAGTTGATCTTGGTGGTTTCTCCTGTTTGCCAGATTTTGCTTGTGGCGTCAAATATTGTGTGTAAATGAGTCAACTATGTTTCTCAGTTAATAGATATGCTTTTGGAAGTGTAATGTTCAAGGCTAGACTGCTAGAAAGAGTTCATTATATTTTTTGTATTCTTTCAGTAATAATTACAGTTCAAAGTTGAGATCTTGGTGTGTTAGTTTGGTGTACTGACTAGTATCTGCACATTCCTTAATCTTGACATTTTCTATTTTCTTAACTGCTGTTCTGCAATTCAATACTAATCTAATGCTGCCCAATGCCCATATATCAGATCTTGATTTGTTTGAAAATGAACTTGGTCAGTTTTTATACTCTGATCTACTAAAATTTACCACAGTGTTTCAAGCGCCTCACTTTAAGGAAAGATTCTTTTTTGTCTTCTTTCTTTTTTTTTTTGTCTTTTTTGACTAAGTAAGTATTCTTGTCTTCATGCTACATTCAACTTGTGACGAATGTGAAGATTGTATTCTTTCCTGTGGTCTGTCTTAGCAATCAGCTTGGGGGCTGGTCTGTATATTTGTTCTTTTAGGGGTTGTTTCCTGTTGTGTGTGTATTTGTTCATGTATTTGGTTTTAAAATTTTGAACTGTTTGACAGGAAGCCAGCTCGTCGATTCCCCACGTATGCGCAATGGTGTTTAGAATGGGAACATATGCGCAATGGTGTTTAGAATGGGAGGCCGAAAAAATGGCAATGGCTGCGAAAGAGAAAGAGATGAAGCAATGGTGGCTAGAATGGGAGGAACACAAAATGGCAATGGCAGCCAAAGAGGAAGAGATAAAGTCACTGTCTGCAACAGTAGATGATGATGATGAGGTGGACGACGATTTCGATATGGACGAGGCTATCGACATTCATAGGTTGCTGAACTTCCGGAATCACGATGTTTATGCATCGTCATCGCCCTCACTATTTTCAGGTACGTATACTCGAATTTGTTAAAGTTGTTTAATTCCATTGCTCATAGTGTATATCTATGCTT
Source organism: Plantago rigida (assembly GCA_036897825.1). Taxonomy (NCBI): domain Eukaryota; kingdom Viridiplantae; phylum Streptophyta; class Magnoliopsida; order Lamiales; family Plantaginaceae; genus Plantago; species Plantago rigida. The sequence goes on from JAYMSR010001461.1 coordinate 6,895, forward strand.
AAGGTTCTGATTGCACTGATTGATGTTCTCAATTATTTTTGGCAGAAGAAACACCTGATATCAAGAACTGGTTCTCTAGCTATGTGTACGAATCTCCGCCCTTGGACACTATAGATGAATGTGCTCGTGGCATAAATAACCACAACGGATCGCCAAAATAGAACTGTCTTTGTTCAAGAAATTACGCAAGATAGTCTGCAAGGTTTGTCTGATGTTAATAGAATGTTGTATATTCTGCTGTCTTATGTTATTTGTATGTTCTGAACTTTGTGGTGGAATGGTTGTTTTTGGCACACACTGTTTGTTGAACTGTCTCGAATGTTGTGAGATCACACTTTTGTTTTTAACTTTATTCGTTTCCCACATATACAAAAATGAAGGGTTGATGAAGCTTATCAAAATAACCATTTTTCTAATTTCATTGCGATGGTAAATTTTCAGAGTGCATTTTTACAACTTAAACATTGCACATAAGGTTGATCAAAACTACCACTAGTAGAACATTATAATGCTAAAAAAAGCCCTGTTTCAAAAGCTGCACATATACCAAAAGTTAGATGCTACCGACAACTTACTTAGTAACCTAAGTCAGCCATTAATGTCTCCAAATTATATGCATCTCCCGTGTCCTCACTTGCTTGCCTGAAGTAGTCAATGCATTCTCTAACAAAAGTCTCATCAACCTCTATGTACTCGGGTAGTTCTCCAGCCCTAATGAGTGCATCCTTACCCATGTGCGGAATTGCGTAGTTGTTGTTTCCTTTGTTTTTCAGAATCTCAACCATGCATGATTGTAGAGTAAGGTAAACATTATTGAGTTTGGTGTCTGTTAGTTGATCAAAGGCTAGGGAAACATTCTTGCAAAGATCATCCACGTTGTGTGCTGCATAGTCGTCTTGTAGTGATTGAATAGCTCTGAACCATCCAAGATCATTTACATTAAGATCAGGTGAGTTAGAGGGTTGGAAAAGTAAGTGCATATCCCACCCATTTGCATCAGCAACACCCCTAAAGTCTACATCCATGTCATGTATATGTGGCCTTGCATTGTCCTGCTGAATGATTATGTGTTTGCTTGCAAATGGTGGCCATTTTGCCTTAATTGCCGGAACAACCTGTTATAAATATGCACTAAAAAAACTGCACTAAAAAAACTGCCGGAACAACCTGTTATAAAAAATCTGCACTAAAAAAACTGCACTTTAAAAACTGCACTCTAAAAACTGCACGTAAAAAACTGCACGTAAAAAACTGCACTTTAAAAAACTGCACTTTAAATTGTTCAATTTTAAAAAATCTGCCTGCAGCACTACTTAAAAACATGCAATTATAAACATTTGCATACTTAAAAATTTTCATACTTAAAAATCTGCATACTAAAATAAAATACATACTTTGCATTAATTACAAAAAAACTGAATGAATCAGAAGAATACTTGATTGATTAGCATGTCCTTGTATACTTGTTGGGTGATAGCATCGATTGATTTGGTCTCTAATGTGCCCTTTTCTCGATTTTTGCTTCTTCGCTTTGCTGGGACCTTAGTCGTGAAAGGAAACATGCCTATTTTACCATCCCATATGCATGTTCCATCACTTGCATACATAGGTCGACCAACAGCACACACAAACATCACCTTAGTTATGAACCTTTTTGATTGGCATGTCCTATGAGGCACTTGTTCTTGATTTTCTTCAGTTGAGATGTAGTACTTCTCAGTGGCTTTTGTGATATAGAACCATTTTTCGTCTATGTGAACCACATTGCGCATGCTTCCAAATCGCACTACATTCAGCAGTCTGTCGACTTGTAACCAACTCAAGCAGAATTTCACCCTTAATAACTGGTTTGTCGGTGTCAAGAATGGCTTTATTGCATTTGTATGTGCTTTGATTTTTTTTTCCTTCACCCACCTTCCAACTTGACTCTTGCTCACACCTAATTGACTTGCAAGATTGCGAATTGTGGTTCTGTCTCTAAATGGAATGGACTTGATCTTCTCATTGTCTACGAAAACAAATTTCTTTTGTGCGAATCCTGTTCTTTGACATGTGAAGTGAACTGTACCTTTTTGTAGCATTTGTGTCTTTGTAGAACACCATAGCCGACTGATTGTTCTTCTTGTTACTCCATACATTGCAGCTGCTTCTTTAATTTTGCCTTGTTGTGGAACTCCGTCATCCCCGTTATGGACCAACAGAAACTGTGCGATCTGGTTCTTGACATCAGCAGTCAATTTTTTGTTTGGCGGCATGTTTTTGGATGCTAGTAACTGGACAATTAAGGACTGTATTTTTGGTTTCAGTAGTTGGTGGTCTGTATTTATGAAGTAGGTTGTCTGTATTTATGTTAGGAGTGTAAATTTGAAGTGCTGAAATTTTTTGGAATTTCAGAAACTGCACTTAATGACCTGTAACAGCAGGTTTAGTAAAAATCTGCACCTGCTACTGTATTCTTATTCAGTAGGTTATGTATTTTTTGGGGGGTAAATTTTGAACTTTTGGAGCCAATTTTCTGCAGCAGTTGTACAGTGTGGTTTAATTAATGTGATTAGACATGCACAGGAAATTCATTAATGTGTATCAGCAGTATGGTCAGTGGGCTGACCAGCCTGCCCAAATAATTTAATTTGCCCGAAACAGTGTAAAATTAACATTAAATATTAGGTGGTATTAATATCCGTGCCCGGGTCCACGGGACGCTGAATCCGGGACGGAGGGAGTATTAGAGTCGTTTTCGGTGTAGCGTTGGTTCAGAATTCAGACGCGTGTGGGTGTGTTTTCGACATGTATGAAGTGATGATACTGATTGATAGAAGAGTAACTATACTTAATTAGACTACCAGAAATTAATGTAATCATGTATTGGTGAAGTCTTCGATTTAAATTCTCCATATGTTATGTAAAATGATTATGTTACATCACTCATCTTGAATCACTAAAAAAAACTAGAACTTTATCAACGACTATTTCCATTGAAAATTGAGTTAGTCGCTATAAATTTTCCTTGAAAAAAACTGTACATGATTAACGAAGAATTACCAACAAACCACCATTAAATTTAATTTTTAGTTGTAATTCTGTTGGTACTCCGTTTCAGAAAGTTTTTTGGGTTTCCAACAAATTTAGTGTTCCGTCACTATTTCGTTGGTACTAAATTTTGGGTTTAATTAACCATTATAAACACCAACGGAAAATCCGTTGGAAAATTTTCTCATCACCAAATATTCCG
>JAYMSR010001462.1:0-10122 GCA_036897825.1 Plantago rigida
TTCGGGTCAAAAGATTCACGAAAAACCATCAGTTTTAAGGTATAAATGTCTAGTTTTAACGTTTGAAGTCGACTTTCGGGATTTTTGTATATACTCCTCCCATTATAAATAGCGCAGAGAGGACACTTCGTGAAATTTCCCTTCCCTAAATTGTGATAATTGATAGGTATTCGATTCACCCATATCATCATCATCAATCATCTTCTTCTCTGGAAAGTCCATGGTTAATTGAACAATCGAACTCCTGATTCTCTGTTGTTGTAGGTGAAATCAGCGGTCGAAATGGACACCAATAGTTGGCGTGGTCAGGGTCAAGGTGAAGCTCAGATCCCCGTCGGTCAAGTTATGGGCGGTGAATCGGTGGCTGCTCAGGGTATGGAAACCGGCGATTGGAGGAATCAGCTCCAACAAGATTCTAGACAGAGGATTGTCAGCAAAATGTATAAATTACTAAATACTACTACTATCTTTTTTTGTTTTCTTTTCCCACTTTTCTTTACTGTATTTCTGATAATTCATCATCGCGATGTTGTATGATAGGTTTAATCAGCGAGCGAGGGAGTGTTTGGTATAGAATTAAAACCTTGAGTTACCTAAAAATTTAGGTGTTTTTAACCGATTTTCAGTGTTTCAGTTGTTAGCCAAACAACCTCTGATTGTTCAATTCATGAGTTGTTTGTTCTTGTTCATTTAGTTTTTATTTTGCTGTCCCAAAAGAAACTAACTAATGCAATTCACTTTATTTAAAATGCTGCATAGAATGGATACTTTGAAAAGACACCTTCCTTTCTCTGGACAAGAGGGCCTGCAGGAACTCAAAAAAATTGCTGTTAGGTTTGAGGAGAAAATTTATACTGCAGCCACAAGCCAGGTACTTTTTATTACCTAACCTATACTATATGTTTCTTTTGTGTTTTGGTTCATACCTTGCGAATTATGTCATGGGACCTAGTTCTATACTTCTATATGTTTCTTATGTGTTTTGGTTCATACCTTGCGAATTATGTTATGTGACCTACTTTCTTACTTGTGGTACTTAATTTCACAGGGTCCTACTTTCTCTGCTAAGACAAGTTCTGGTTTATTGCTGTTTAAGATTAACCCTGTTTATTATATGCGACTTTTTGCAGTCTGATTATTTGAGAAAGATATCTTTGAAAATGCTCACAATGGAGACAAAGTCCCAGAACCCTATGGCCAATTCTCTTCAATCAAATGCGCCAAGTAATAGCAAGAATCCCCAGGATGCAGGTAATATGAATTCACTACTATCAGTGCAAGTGACCATTTTGTTTTGCTCTTGTATTCCCAATTGCTGAATAACTCGTTGAGTTAGATTACTGGATTATTTAGCATATGATAATTCTCTCAGACCTCCCGTGTTCATTGTTAAATATCACCTAATCACTTGTGGTGATGCTTCTTTGTGGGTTTCAAACATGGTCAACAGTCATGCATGCAGTTGGTTTCCTTTCTATTTGCATCATGCCTGGTTCCGCACTCAGCGTGTTAGCAATTCTTATGGTCTTCCTTTTTTTTCCTGTAATTTTTTATTTCGAAGTTTCATCACAAGGCTGCTTTATGCCATGCACTGTAATGGCAGGTTCTCAAAGCATGCAACCCCAAATGCAAAATCAGGTACAACAGCTACCTATTCCAATGGTTTCCAATCAACCTCAAGGGAGGCCGCAAGTGTTGACCCAGAATATTCAGAATAACATGGCATCATCTGTAGCACCAAGTTCTGCTAGTTTGACATCTGGACTGGCCCCTGGTGGCCTATCTCATGGTACCATGCCTAATGTTGCTGGTGGACAGAATACCAACATACAAGAGATGCCTGGTGTAAATCCAAACATTATAGGAGGAGGAACTTCAATGGGACAGGGTGGGCCTTTTGCAAATTCTCAGAGACAGATTCCGGGAAGGCAACAACAGGAGCAGCAGCAACAGTCTCAGAATACGCAATCACAACAACTATTTTACAATCAGCAGATGCAGCAGCACATGATTAAGCAAAAGTTTCAACACCAGGGAAATATTTCCCAATCTCTTTCGCAATCCCAGATCCAACAGCAGCAGAACCTGGTACAACCTACACAACTCCAATCGGCTCAGCAGGCAGCGGTTATACAACAACCTTCTTTGAGGCAATCATCAGCTTCATCTACTCTTCAGCAAAATCAGCAATCATCTGTCCCTCAATCATCACAGTTTATTCTTCAACAACAACCACAATCTGTCCTCAGATCACACCAGCAGCAAGCAACACAGCAACAGCTGCCGATCATGCATCAGCAGCCAAATTCAGTGCAGCCGCTGCCGCCGCCAAATACTGCAAACATGCAACAGATTCAATTGATTGGCCAACAAAATAGCATTCTGGATCAACAGCAGCAGCAGCAGAGACTGATGGCTCAGCAGAATAATATGCAACAGCAGCAAGCTTCCAGTCAACAAAACAACCTTACTAACATGCATCAGCAACAACAACAGCAGCAGCAGCAAAACAACCATCCTGGCATACACCAGCAACAATTAGGCCAACAAAATAATCTATCTGGTTTCCAGCAGCAAATGGTTGGAAACCAGCATGCTAGTTTGGGTATGCAAACGAACCAGCAACCGGGGATGTTGCAGCAATCTAAGGTTTCTGCATCCCAGCAAATGCAACCTAACATGCCAAATTTGTTACCTAATCAAACACAACAATCACAGTCGCAACCACTGATGTTGCAGATCCAATCACAGCCGTCTCAGCTGCAACAACTGGGCTTGCAACAGACCCCAAATCCGTTACAAAGAGACATGCAACAGAGAATGCAAACATCTGGATCATTGCTTCCGCAACAGCCCATGATAGATCAACACAAACAGTTAATGCAGTCCCAAAGACTCGTTCCGGAGGTGCCATTAAGTATGTCTCTTGTGATGCTCTTCAGCATGTTGTTTCATTATTTGCGTTTACAACTTATATTCTCTATTGACATTTCGGTAAATGCTTTTCTAATGATTTGGTGTGAGCTTCTTTTAGTTATTATCGCACCCTGTAGGATACTGAGTGCTTACACACGCATAAATCTATTGTATTGTGTATTGTGGTGTATGTGGTCGGAGATCGACGTGTCAAACGGGTGCAACCCTCTCAGCCCACATTATCTGACATGTCTTTATCATGCTTTTTCTCTTTGTGTGTGTTGGCACTTATTGTATTCTATATGTACGCTCAGTGAACAAATGCGTGGCACATACATATATCATGCAAAGAATGCCGTCAGCTTGAACATCTATTTGTGTGTGTATATCATGATTTATGCTAATGTTTAGTTAGCCATACTTTTCTATGGATTGATATTGAAGGAATACCCAGTGTTACTTTATGATTATATACAGACCTACTTTACAAAAAATGGTTATATTCCCTCCGTCACGTTAATAAAGGGACATACTTTTTTGTGGGTGTGTTTACAAACATATAAATAAAACAAAGAATAAACAAATTGGTAATTTGGTATCAAAGTAGGAGAGATAAATAATTAGAGTGGGGAAAAAGTATGAGGAAATATGAATAAAGTAGGAAGATGAGTGGTATGTTTCGTTTGTAAATTAATGGGCATGTGAAGGGTATTGATTAAGCATGTTGGGTTGTAACTTTGTCATTTTCGGAATGAGTATTTAATAAGACATCTGAAAGGGAAAGGGTTGTATAGAATAGTAGGATAGAATGAGTGTAAATTTAGATAATATGTAGATCAAATTTGATCATGTGGTCGAAGTGGTAATTTCAGATACTCTAGAATACAGGATTGTGGAGCATATGTTCACTTCTTTGGAAAGTTATCTTAGGAACGGAGGGAGTATTTCTTTCTTCTATTACTTTTTCATTCTTTGATTTTTATAACTGAGTAATGCAAAAACTAGCTTGTGGTGAATTATATTTTATATTAATAATATTTGAATCTAAGACGTGCCTATCAGTTGTAGATCTGTTAAAAAATAAGCAATATGTATGGAACTGCATACTGTAGTTCGTGCGGGATGACTCTTAATTCTCTGACATGTTCTTTTTTCCTGTTTTTTATATTTCCTGTTACTTACATGTTTCTCTCTGTAGTAATAATAACATACCTGTTTATATGAATTGGAATATATCGTTGTGAAAGCACTAAGGGAGCAGATACTGGCTTAAGCACATAAAGCTTGTCCATCTTTGTTTAGTGTGGAATACACCTCCATGACCATAAGTGTACTTTGGTTATGTTTTCATTTTCTTGCCACTGTAGATGTTTATATTCAATTGGTGCTTTTAAATATTTTCTTGTTTAACTTAATTGTTTAATACTTACCCCTTGAAGCATCAGTAGATTCCTCGCCGCATACGGGAAATACCAATAGTGGTGATTGGCAGGAGGAGATATTTCAAAAGGTACATTGTTAAGATACTTCTTTCTACCTTCCAAAGCTCTTTGCTTGACAGCCACTGAAGTATCTATTTTAGCCTTTGATTGTGATTTTTTAGGATGAATTCAGTAAATGCCTTTATTTTGCTCTCTTTGGTTTTCTTCTTTTCATTGTCATTAATCTTTGGACATAATCTGAATTTTCATGATATTCCCTTGCAGATCAAATCCTTGAATGAAATGTACTATCCGGACTTGAATGATATGTACCAGAAAATAGCCGGCAAGCTGCAGCAGGTGAGCGATCAATTCGTAATATTGCTGGCTATTGGATTCCATTATTTGATGTCCCAACTACTGATATGTTTACCATACAAATCATGGGCTTAATGATTACGGAACTCATGTCCTCTCATTGATAGCATGTCCATAATTATCCAAAGACAAACATTAATTACCCAGCTGCCGCCCCCCTCACTCTGTTAGCATTATGATATTTTACTCTGGTTTCTATAAGACCAGCAAAAGTAACCTTATTCTGCCAAAAACCTAACTTCCTTTGTTGAATCAATTTACACTTTCAAGCTCCAAATTAAGCTTAATGCACCAAATTGTATGCCAATCTCTTCGGCATGGTGCTTGATTCAGCACTCTAATGCACGATATAGGAACTCCTGCTCAGTGACTTTCCCAGATGGACATGTAATATCCTTCTCCACCAAAGGTTGAGTAATATCCACTTTTACCAAAAACTCGGCCGTATGCTAGTTGAACCTGCTGCTTGGTGGTGCATTCATCAGTGTGCACTGCTTGCTAGCCGCACTAGCCTAAACTCTTCTGAGCCCAATATTCTACATGCAGTTTTGGCACTATAATCCAATCAGGAAAATATTCATCTTTTCCTTGAAATCAAACATAGCTTCCATTCTCCAGCCCTTAATCTATAAGCCAACAATTAAGTAAACACGGATTAAATTATGAGAATGACAGAAGTAAACTAGGAATGAAACTAACTTGGAAATAAAGAATAATAAAGTCTGTAAATTTCAAATTTTTTATGTCAAAATAGTAACCTAAACAAGGATGTGAAATTAAATTATGACAATGACAGAAATAAACTAAGAAATAAACTAAGTAGGAAACTAAATCATCTCTCTCCCTCCCTCTACACACATAGGGTGAATTTAATATAATACCCTTTAATTCGGCCCAAATTACATATTTCCCCCTACTATTTAAATATTTGCATATAAGCATAATATCTTATTTTTATGTTCACCTAGTAATTCAATTCAAATTAAATAGAAAATGAAATCAAATCGACTAAATTGAAATTTAAACATTTTGATTTTTTTGACCATTGCCTCAAATGTTCATTTCACCATCTCTCTGGCTTACATTCTCTAAATTTTATTCACCCTCTCGTACTTTTACTATTAAAACCTGTGACTGACTCAATGATAAGTTGAGTTTGGGACGGAGGGAATACATGATTAAATATAAAATGGAAACAGAAGATAAAATAGGGAAAAAGGTTGACTTCTGGATGTGTTTGTAATTGAAAAACTTTATTAGTGTAATGTTTTGGGCTATACTATATTAATTCAAGTTGTGAGGGTTACAATGATTTCGACATGAATCGTGAGGACCTTTTTATAATATATATAGTATACTATTTTTTAGATTAAAGTACGAGATCCATTATATAAAGGCAAGTTCATTAAATCTTTTGCGAGCTATATGCCGCTTTATGAAAACAGAGTACATTGATATACACTTTTGTTATTGGTTCTTGTTACGGCTTTCTTATTCCACCATTTGGTATTAGTTAGGATATTCTTGAAAATCTTGAGAAATCCTTACCATATATCTCCTTCCACAAAATAAGAAAACTATATTTTCCCTAAAGCATTTTTCTTGAAAATCTTGATATTCCCCAATCATTTTTCTTTTCCCTATTTCCTCATACCAGAGGAAGCCTACGAGTAAAACTATTGTAGTTAAATTACAGACTGGACGCCTGTGTTGTTTCTGTGTCATAACGTTGTGAAGATATTTAATATTTGTTTAATATATATTTGTCATCACATTGCAGCAGGATTCTCTATCTCAATTGCCCAAGAACGATCAACTTGAAAAACTCAAATACTTTAAGCTCCTGTTAGAGAAGCTGATAGTGTTTCTAAGAACAAGCAAGAATGACATCCAACCCTCGTATAAGGAGAAGCTGATTAATGTTGAGAAGCAGATTGCAAATATTCTCAACTCACACAGGCCACGGAAGCCGGTTTCAACTTTGCAGCAAGGACAGGTACCCCAGTCTCAGGTGCATGCTATGCAGCAGTCTCAGCAGCCACAAGCTCAAATATCTCAAATGCATAGTCATGAAAATCAAATGAGTTCACATATGCAACAAATGGGTGCACAGGGATCCGTCGCGGCTATGCAGCAGAACAGTTTGACCAACTTGCAACACAATTCTTTGTCGTCTTCATCGAATTCTTGCCAGAACAATATGGATACACTACAGCCAGGTTCAAATGTTGATCCTGGACAAGGCGACGGAATGAACTCAATTCAACAAGTATCTGCGAGCTCTATCCAACAAAATTCTATCAGCGGCTCTCAGCAGATGAATATGAACCCTCTATTATCACAAACTGGAATGACAACTCTGCAGTCAAATGTTAACTCTTTACAAGCAACTACAAATATACTTCAACCACATATTAAGCAGGAGCAACAGATGTTTCCAAATCAGCTCTCAAAACAGCAGTACCAGCAGCGGCAAATGCAGCAGCAACATTATATGCATAGACAACTGATACATCAGCAACATCAAACGACTCCACAGCAACCTGGGCAATTGCCTTCGCAGCAGATAGGACAGCTTAATCAGATAAATGACTCAAATGATATGAAAATGAGACAGCAGATTGGTGGAAAATCAGGAGTTCTCCAGCAACACCAACGTCCATCATATCAGCACCAACACGCAAAGGCTGGAACACCTTTCTCTATTTCCTCGCCTCAGGTCCTTCAAACAGCATCCCCTCAGATTGGTCATCATCCTTCCCCACAACTGGACCAGCAGAATTTATTGAATTCTCATACTAAAGCTGGAACCCCCATGCAATCAGCCAACTCACCATTCATTGTTCCGTCTCCCTCAATATCCATGGTTCCGTCTCCTCTGCCTGGTGATTCTGAGAAAATTACTTCTGGTGTTTCTTCACTGTCAAATACTGGAAACAATGTACATCATAATATTGGATCATCTGCATTAGCACAGTCCCTTGCTATTGGGACACCAGGGATATCAGCTTCACCTTTGCTTGCAGAGTTCACCAGTCCTGATGGTACACATGGTGTTGCATCAACTATTGTTTCTGGAAACTCTAATGTTGTGGAGCAGCCACTTGACCGCTTACTTAAAGTGGTTAGTGGTGTTTACTTTATTTAATGACATGCATCACACAATGCACACTTTGCGCATTGATCTGATTACTCACAACCATTGTAATTGACATTTATTTGTTTTTTCTCTTATCAGGTGAAATCTATGTCACAGAAAGCATTGACTGCCTCAGTTAGTGATATCAGCTCAGTCGTGAGTATGGTCGACAGAATTGCAGGGTCTGCTCCTGGGAATGGTTCAAGGGCTGCGTCGGGTGAAGATCTGGTTGCTATGACTAAATGCCGTCTACAGGCTAGAAATTTCTGTACGCAAGATGGACCCAGTGGTAGTAAGAAAATGAGACGATACACTAGTGCAATGCCCTCCAATGTTGTCTCATCTACAGGAAGTGTAAATGATAGTCTTAGGTACTTAAATGGCTTTGAATCTGATGGAGAGTCCACGGGAGCATCAAGAGGCATGGATTAGAGGTACTTCCTAAAGATACTTCTTTCTTCTAGAGCAGAAGTTAATCTAAATTATGATATTAGGTATAGTAATTTGGAACAGAATTTTCAGTGCTTGCAGTTTCCGTTGCTTCCGATTTTTTTACTAATGAGATTTACGATGGCCACCAGGTAATCAATCTTAAATATCTTAGCGAGAGTGAATTGAATGGTTCCCTGCAGACCTCATTTAGTAGTACTGTAGTCTGCAGTCCCAGATATTCTGTAAGATCTTAAAGAAGAGACTTGGGGAGTGTTTGGTATAGAGTTAAAACCTTGAGTTAAGGAAACATTTATGTGTTTTTAACCAGGTTTTCTTGGTTTTAGTCGTAAACCAAACACTCTTAGTGATTTGCATCTTGTGGAAAATGAACACTAAACCAGTGATGAATAGCTATTCAATTAACAGCCTTAAAATTGAGGCAATCAGATCAAGACCTGTCCCATTTTGATTCCAGTTATCATCAGATCAAGATGCATTGTTATCAACACGGATATGTGGATATGCTGAACTTCAAATGTTAAAGATATGATATGTAAACAAATACATGTGTATATATGACAAAAACTTGTGTTAGATGGCAGTCTAATGATTAAACATAACTTTAATATTAGAAATAACACCACCCACAAAGTGTCAAGGCATCCCCTAATTTGCACATATACCATAAATATTAGGTAGATAGATTGTAGCATGGGTGGGTGGTAGAAACTGACTAGTTTAAGCCTATTGGACTGGTAATGATATTCAACTCTAGTAATGGATAATTAGGCGTCTAATGGAAGTCCTTCCTATCCTCTCGAATCCTGATGTTAGTTTTCTCAGAAACCAGGCCACCTCCAAGAAGCATTTTCAGAGTTTTTGGGTTCCTTACTGAGCCCATAAAAAACGTTATTTATGTGTTTGGGCTCATGTTCTGGGCCTTCTCTTTCACTTTCCATTCTCTTCTGGCATTCTCAAGGACCATCTTGGTTATAAGGTAGAAGCAATCTCTCGATTGATTAAGCTAGGGGTCCATTTAAGCATTGGTATATTTTGTGTATCTTCTTCCTTGGGCTCAATGTGGTCCTTCATTCATGGGTTCTTATAAACCCGCATGATTATCTATCTCTCAACTAATAGACCTGAGCGTGCAGCTCCATTTTTTTATAAAGTTGTTTTGGTCAACCCAAAGTTCAATACCTTAGTGCCGAACCCTAAACAACCATAAGTGTTGTTTGCAAATGATTCTTGGAAATGGATTGTAGCTTTTTGTTATGCAGATAAGCTATTTGGTGTTGCCAAATTTAGCTTTTGCTAATTTCCAATTATTTGTTAACTTACTAGAAGCTGTTTCAAAAGAACCTAACAAATAGGTGATTCTCAAATTCACTACTTTCAAGCGCAAGATTCTAAATATTTGGTGGATTTTGTACTTGCATGCATAGTAGGTCAATATATACAACTTTCATACTTGAGTTTTGTCAAACAATTGTTTTCAGCTCATTCTGTTTTTAAAAGTACATTTTCCAAACACCCACCAAATTCTCTATTTCTTTCAAGTGATTCACAGTAACGAGTATTGTGTGCAAACAAGCATGGAGTTGTTATAGGTCCTTATATGTTTTGTATGAAAGATTAGCTTCAAGAAGATTACCAAACCCTTGGAGCAAGCCCAGGATGTAACACGTTGCATATATTTGGAAAGAATAAGGGTAAACATGCATTGACACAAACGTAGTTGAATTAGGATGTTATTAGCTGTTCAGCATTCTACAGTATTATTCAGTAGTCAGGATTTAGTTTATTTTGCCCGTAAGAGTTGTTTCTCCCACTGGG
>JAYMSR010001463.1:0-10118 GCA_036897825.1 Plantago rigida
CTATGGAGTTGCAGAGACCTAATCCCCCCTCCCGCCTTCCGTTTGGGTTTACATTTTATAAAGAAACCTTCATGCGACCAAGCTTTCCTTGTGCTTAAACCATTAAATCCAGTTATATACTAGATTGCCCTGATCCAATGTTTCCAATTACTTCAGATTGCTACCCTGAAGAATGACATAGCTAAACTTTTTGAAGGGACTGAAAGATATGGTATGTATTCTTTTCAGTGAATGTTCACTTGTTATATATTTTAATGTCTTAATTGCTCTTGACATTTAAACACCTGTATTTACTGGGACAGAGTTCATTATGCTTTTCGGCAGATATATTAGTGAAGGGAAGAAAATCTACTTATTTGTCCTGAGCTTTGGATTTTAACTTCAGCACACAGAACTTTTTTTCTTTCTTTTTTTAGTGGAGTTGCTAAATGTTGTGAAAACAGCCCCTTATGTACATACGAGAAACTTCATGTGTGTCTGTTCGACATCCACCTAGTTTATGTCATAATGGGTGCATTAGATTTTCGAACAACAGTAAATTTGCCCCTGTTTTCTCATCTTCAAAAATAAATTAAATGAGTTAACTATATTAGTGCACACACACTTGCCTAAGTTGAATAACTCAATATATACTCCCTAAGTCCTAGAACCAACTTCCCATGGGTCTTGGAACGGGTTTTAAGACTAAATTATAAAAATAATTAGAATAATTTATAGAGGGTAGGTTGAGTTGGTGAATAAAAGTATGAGAGAAAGTGAATAAAATATGAGAGACAGTGAATAAAGTAGGAGAGACGTTTTCCCTTTGGTATGAGAAGTTGAGATTGTACGTACTACGGAGGGAGTAACATTTATGCCGTACAAGGCACTGTTGTCAAATTTACTCAAAACATTATCTTTTGCCTTCTTCTCTAGATGATGGAGCTTGTTACTTCGACGAGAAACTTGTTGATGCTAGTGGGCATTACGGTCCGCTTTCTGCCTCCTCTTCTGTAGTCCGTGGTATCTACGCTCTTTCTGCTGCTACCCCTGAGAGTTTAAATGTATGTTAACGCAGACCCTGATCTTGATGGTTTTGGTAATGTTTTCCTTGTTTCTGCAGTGGCGTGCTCCTTAGTAATAACCTAACGAATGGTTTGATTACTGCAGCTCCCTGGGGAAAAAATTCTGGGCTTGGCTAAGTTTTTTCTTGGCATTGGAATTCCTGGCAGTGCCAAAGATTTGTATTATCAAATTGATGCCCTGGGCTACTTGGAAAATATCAGGCAAGTATTTATATGGCCTTTCCCTGTGAATGGATTTACAACAGTAGGTTCATCATCATCATCATCATCATATCACCACATCTCTGATGTTCTTCTACATTCGATTATTATGGCATTAACATTTGGATCCAAACTTTTCAAGCTGTTCAGCCGGTTTGTGCTAACAATCTGAACTTCTCCTTTCTAATTCAGAGGATCTGTTCCTTTGATTGTATCACTCCCTGCTACTGTTTTATCTGCTACGAGGAACGAGCAAGTTAAGGTGTGTAATTCTTTCGAATTAATGCCTTCAATTATGTTCATGACTTGGAGCAATTTGTATGCTGTCTTTACTTCTTTTCCTTGAACTCTCTTGCATAGCTGTATCTGTATTGATGTGGTGTTATGTAAAGATTGGCTGTGTACATCCACATTAGAGTCAGATTCATATCCATAAAATGACGTTACCTTAAGAGTCATTTACTTGCGCTATCCTGTTTACTTTGAACATATGCTGTTTTACCTCACATGACTGAATATGTATTAGGTCCGAGTCAGCACCGTATTGCGTTCAGCAGCTCCTCCGTTGTCTCTCAAGCTCAGACAGATTCTTGTCTCTGGTTCCAAAGATGCTTCTGTCATTGATCAGGTTATTCTGTCTACTGAAAGCGGCATAAGAAGTTGAATTTTGTATATGATCGTATACAACCTTCTCAATTCATTATGTTCTAGTGCATGTTATAACATTTGGCTTTTGTATTCTGTGCTGCAGAAGCTCAAATTTGACCCTGCTAATGATGTGCATGTCCTAGAGTCACTGCCGGAAAATGCTGATGTTGGAAAATACATTCTTTCTTTTGAGGTGCATACCTTCTTAAACTATTACAAATCACAATAACCTTGTTCCATCTTTTTCATTCATTATCTATATTGTTAGCATCCACTGATGTACTTGATTGACTGTGTGTAGATTGCACTGGACAATCCAGAAGATAAGAAAAACTATGCAACTGGTGGGCGAACAAAAGTTCCTATTCATGTGACCAGTGTCATTAATATCAAGGATGCCGAAATTGCTATCCTGGACAGTGATGTGGGAAGCATTGAAACTCAGAAAAAGTACAGTGTTCACTTTCTTGGTCCTTGTAGTTCATAAATGGTGTCTTGAAGTTTTGTATTTTCTGATGGGTGGCTTCCTCTATGGCATTATCCTTTTGTTTTCAGTTCTATCCTGTTTGGTTTTCTGATTGGCCTATATTTCTGCGGTTCTTCCACTAATTTTATCAACACACTCCATTCATGATCTTGTATGTATTTTGTACTTCACCTTTTCTTCCTTGGGGAGCATTGCTCATTTCCTTTGGCTCCTGACTTTGATGTATTCTGTACTGGAGTTCTTTTGTTCCCTACCTTCCAGATAATCTACAGTAGTTTTTCTTAGTTCTCAGTATTATCCTGATTTCTTTTCTTCATCTATCTCTTTACCAAAAACATGTATCTTTATCCTGATCATTGTGTGTTCATTTGACTGTCTGCAGTAGATGCACCCCGTCCAGCGTTTCCTGATCTTGTTTATCCTTGTCCATTACTTTTCCTTCTTGTGGGCGATGGTGGAGTTGGGGTTTAGCTGCAAGATTATGTTATAGCATGCTAGCTCCTTTCCTTTCTAACTCATTCAGTGAACATCTTATGCTCTGTAATTACTTGCATAATTAGTCTAAGTAGTTTAATTAATCAAATGAATTGTAAAATTCACATTTCATATTGAAATACTAAACATGCATTTTAAAGATGTTGTTCTATGTTATAATTCAGGCTAGCACTACCTGGAGCAAATGCTGTTTCTTTATCAGCAAATCATCTACAGAAGTTGAGGCTGTCTTTTCACTTGACGACTCCTTCTGGACATGCTTTCAAGCCTCATCAGGTTAGACCTCAGGTTTTCAAGTAAATATAGTCCATTTATATTTAATTTGGTATATTAAGCTATATATACATATGTGTGCAGGCATTTCTCAAACTGAAACACGAAAGTGGAGTTGAACACATCTTCATTGTGGGGAACTCGGGTGATAAGTTTGAGATACTATTAGTAAGTTCAGCTTGGCCCTGTAAATAGTCTGGCTTTATTTGATTTCTGTTGTACATGCCAATCAGATTTTTAGAAATCAGCCAGCAACTTAAGTTGCAGAATGTTCTTCGCCATCTATTGGTGTAATTATTTTATGCTTGCGAGATTTACCACACAGAATTATGATTGATATAGTTTATCCTATGGTATGGGGTTTAAATTTCAGATTTGTGTTTCAGATAATTAAGTTGTGTAGTCTTTTAAGTTCTAATCAGCAGTATTCTTTGTTTTTCAGTTTTTGCAATACCTTTTCCTCGACTAACTTCATTTTACCATAAACTGTAGGATTTTCTGGGATTGGTTGAGAAATTCTTTTACTTGTCTGGCAAATACGACATTCAACTTACAGTTGGAGACTCTGTTCTGGTAAATATTGTGTAAATTGTCTTTAGAGTTTAGAGTTCTCATTGAGATGCACCAATACACATACTTATGTTATTCTCAATATGTTTCATATTTGTTGAAGTTCCCCTTTTCTTCTATTTCAGGAAAATTCTTTCTTGCAACCATTAGGTAGCGTTGAATTAGACTTACCAGAAGCCCCTGAGAAGGCAGCCCATCCTCCCACTCAATCCGTTGACATGTACTCCAGATATGGGCGTAAGGCAGAAATCAGTCACATCTTTAGGTCTCCAGATAAGAGACCACCCCAGGAGCTTTCTCTCGCTTTCTTGGGCCTTGTTGTCTTGCCACTTGTAGGATTCTTGGTTGGGGTGAGTTTCAAGTTTTAACTTGCAATTTCCTCTTCATGTCTAGGGACTATGATTCTTGTTTCCTGCAGATGCTCTTTCCCGAAAGCATACATTTGTCAGTTCATTATGAGATACACCTAACACTTGACTTACTTTCTTTTTTGTCTCTATAGCTTGTTATCCTCCGTGCAAACCTGAAGAATTTACCCAACTCAACAGTTCCTGCAACTTTTGCCCTGCTCTTCCATTTGGGCATTGCAGCTGTTCTAGTACTCTATGCATTATTCTGGATCAAGGTATATTGTTATATTTCAACTTGAGTGCCACGATTTGTTTATGATCCATCAGTTTTCATCTTGGCACTTAGAATGCACCGGTTATTCACTCTTGGCCTGAAGGAAAAATAAAGAAGATACAATGGTTATTTTTGTCTTCTCTTTTCTGTAATCTTGCATCCCAGAATTGCAGACTGCTTCACCAGCAATCTGTATCCTTTTTGTGGTTCTTTTCGTAATGCTCTTACCAAATTTGTGGATTCTGTGTTGATTGAAAATTCTGCTTGGAGGGGAAGAAGAAAGACTAGATCCCTTATTTCTCTGGTTGTTCAATCATAATAAAGAAAAAGTACCCCTCACTATGCCGCACGTGGATTTTTCCATATGGACCCATACCCATAAATTTTTGTTCTCTCTCTTCCGCTGATTCATGAAGCTCTAGTAACTTAACAACCCTTATTTGCTTTCCAATTTATCTTCCATTTTTTTTTGGCAAACTTGGGATGTCAGACTAAATATATGTTAAACTATAATATAAAACCTTTCTTTATAGTAGTTCTAATTTTTATATTCTATCAAGTTTAGCTACTCTGGGCAGCCATCTTCTAGAGTAGGGATGCATAATGATCAATTTTATATAAGCACCCTTCTGCTTGTGTTACATTGCATCTTGAGTTCTTGACAGTAAGTGAAGCAGATTAGGATTGACTGGTCTGCAAGATTTTTTTTTCTTCATTTACTTAAACCAGTTGATTATCAATGTACTGTTTTTAACCCTCCTATTTGTGTTACGTTTCGACCTGTGCCAAATGTTACATGTATTATTCATACGTCCGGGCTGACTGGAAATGATGTGATATTTCTACTTGCAGTTGGATCTTTTCACAACCCTGAGGGCACTTGGTCTGCTGGGAATGTTTTTGATGTTTGTTGGACACAAGACACTATCCCATCTTGCATCAGCATCTTCCAAGTTGAAATCTGCTTGAAATTTACAGCACCTATCAAGAGGGATTCATGCGGGCAGTTTCCTCAAATAAGATGGGATCACGATCTGTTTCGAGTTTTGTTACTGGACTATGTAATCTTTTAAGAATTTCACTATAGAGAATTTTGATATTTACGTTACATTAGTTGATGTTGAGGGCTGCTGTCACCCATAGAATGAGTGCCGAGCTTAGAGGGCTCGGTCATTGCACAGCAGAAGCCAGTTAGAAGGATTTAGGCATTGGTGGATGTGGGATTTCAACTATGTAACTTAACTGAGATTGTATGCTTGTTATATGACCAAGGAAGTTTTTACACCACGTCAAGGGGTATAGTTTTTGCACAATTTTACAAGACCTAAGCTGTACTTTTGCACTTTACCCATAACTGTAATCCAATCATCTTCATAGCTGGATCATAAATACTAATAGTGGATAGAGTTAACATAAAAGTGATAAAATCATCTATGTACCGACTCCAATAGATCAAAATCCAGTTTCCTAAAAGAAAAACTTGAAAGTGATAAAATCATCAAAGGTTTACCAACTCCTGGGAACAACTGCCCTTGATGTAATAAAAAAGCCATTTTCTATTTATTAATTGAAACTATTTGAGATAAATTAGGATATTATATAAAACTATAAACAACTGCAAAATGTTAACATGTAACTTGTGGAAAACATAGCTTTCCGGTAAGAGCGAAGGGCTCGTCAAATCCAAATTGGAGGTAACTCTAGATATGCTTTGATTCTTCATTCGGCTTATTACATTAACATAAAATTTCAAATTATAAGTCTAGATGCAGTTCGGTCAAATTTATACCAGCACTCTCCAAGTTTGGTAGCCTTATTTCGATTTGACCAGCGAGTCTTGAGAGAATGAGTCGCGCTATATTCTCAGCAGCAACAGCACTTGTTTCCATGGTGCTAGCAGCATTTTCAAAAGCATTGACATAGTATAGGTGTTTACCATCTAATATAAAGGGTGGGAATTTTTCAGGTGCTTTATAATGAGGATAAGCAGCCCAGTTGATTCTGATTGTTTCCGTCCTCACGCTGTGAATCCCAGGCACAACACGGATAATAAGAAACAAGAAAATCAGTCCACTGGCAGTTCAACGAATTAGCTTGTTTGAGAATTTTAACTTGCTTTCTCATGATTTGAAGTGGAGTAAGGGACTGGGAATGATTCCCCATCCACTATTGGACGTAAGCTTTGCACTGAAACTGTAAAATCTCAATTTCAACCACCAAAAACTAAGCAATGAAAATACATTTGCGGAAAAACGAATGGCAGTTCAGTTTAGCTGTAGTAGTGATCTCCACCAAAGTTAATTACATAATAAATTGGATTACTTTATATATACAATAAGCAACTCGTGAAATAAGCCGACCTGAATATTACCTGAAAATATCGTCCAGTAAGACATCTGTCAATGGTGCACGGGAGAACACCTTGAACGTCATATCTTTCTCATGTTTCTTCAGAATACTGATACTTGAAAACGGCACCTTGTCAGTTTCCGTTGTACCCACGCATTCTGGGATATCTGTATGCTTGTTCACACCAAAATACGCCTATCACAGCATAATTTTATATTAGAATGTGAAATCTAGACTGAGGACATGCACGATGTTCGAAACAAGACAGGTAATATACATACACCGTGTAGAGTATGTGCATTATGTTTTTCAGGAGAGGTACAGGAAAGTATTTTGCACCAGCATGAGAGTATATGTAAACAAAATGCAAGTTATGCATCAGCGATTTTAAAAGTTTCAGGGGAAATGAGCAAAGCTGTCCAAGAGCTTCACCTGCAACTTTTCCATTACATTTTTTAAATTTTCGAAGTGACGGGAAAAAAGTTTCCTTTAATTGAGAGGGAAAGTAAAAATTGAGAAGAAGCTTCACTTTGGTGTACTATATGATAAACTCACAGGATTTAACAGGCCTCTAACAAAAGTTGCATGGGTGTGTTGTAATTTCCTTGGGGGTATAGATATTTCTGGATCGAAGTCAATATTCAGCTCATCGAGCGGCGTTGCCACCACAGTGACTTGACAGCTGTAACTCTTTCCTTCTGTGGTGTTCAACTCATAAACATCTCCAACGTAAGAGATAGATTCGATTTCTTCATTGAGATGCAATGCAACATCTGAACGGTTGATTAAACCAGCAGCCATCTGCCAGTTCCCTCCCTCAACTGCCCAAAGACCTCCCCCAGATCCAGCCAATGAAACTGCACCAGCAAGTCCAATCATATTGACACTGTCCGTAATTTATTCTTGTGATAACCTGCAAAAATGTAGAATCATAAGAAGGCCTGTTTTCCTGACCATACCTCTGTCTGCACATTACAAGTTTTACGACAAAAAGTGGCAAAAAACAAAGGTTAAGAAAGATGATTTATCTAAGTCAGTTCTATGGCAGTGCTTGCCCTGTAATGTAAATACTGTTTTAACATTATGAAGTGCCAAAATATTTTTTGTCTAGAACATGCTTGTAAATTGCAATGAGTCAATAAATGAAACATTAAAAAGCTTATGGCTTAAAACGCTCTAAATCGTCCACCACAAGTATTACAGCGAAAACTTACACTGAATTTACTATTACTCTCCAGTCTCCAATAATATAAATCAAGCATTATCCGGCCGACAACAAGCATAGGCATGACACAATTGGAATATGATCCAACACTAGCACGGCAATTCTAAATACTGCATACTACTTAATAGAGTTTATCGATGTGTAACCCCCACCCCCCACCCCCCAACACACACACTCCCGCGACTTGTGTAGGTCTTTTTATCAAAGACTATTCCTAAACATAGTTTTTAAAGTAACTTCAAGTACGAGGTGAGAACTAGCAAATAGAAGGCGATGATAAATGGATGTACTTGGAAGCAGGTTATACAAGTACCACATCAATATACTTTTATTAACCAGAAGATAATAAGAGACAATGTTAAAAAAGTAAAACAGAAAAAGTGTACAGCGAGAAATCTCAGTGACTAGCTCTTGGATAAGCAGGGGAGACAAACCAACTTCCACCAATCTATCTACCAAGGGTAGTGTTGTCAGGTCGTATAACCCTGCCCATTTGAGCATTTCCTCCACATTCTCAAACACTGGACGGGTGTCAAAGTCTTGATAATACTTCAAAAAGTCTCCCACCGTTGCCTACAACATGTAAACTATCCTATCAGCAGATCAGCTACATAAACATTGTTAAACTCATAATAATACAGTTTTCACATATTCGCAGTCCAACAGAATTTGCTTCCTAGAACTCTCACCATCTCCCTGACAATATCAGTACATCTTCATTATAAGCATACACTCGTATACTAAGTAAACTAAATAACTAGTTCTATATCCTTCAATCACTCAGAAACATGCAATTTAAGTAAACCATAGCACCGTGATCTCATATGCATCACTCTTTTTAAGGAAATCATCAAAATTAAAGTACTGCATTAATTAAAACAGCAGATAAACAATGCACCCGCATTCTAAGCAAACATGCTGTAAGTAAACAGAACAACTAAATCCTTCAATAATCCAGAAACATGTAGTTTCAGTACACTATGCTAACATTTCATTGATTAACTACTTCATAAGATAATAGAACAGCTAGATCCTTCAATCAATGAAGTAACGTGCAATTCCAGTAGATCACTATAACATTTCATCGATACCTCAACAAAAGAGCTCATCCGGAACAGAGAAAACCCGTACCGCAACGCAATCATAACCGAATTCGCCAACGAAACAAGCTTCTGAACAAACGGATTATTCGAATCCAAGCTCAACGTCTTGAACACGAACTTCTTCCCATCCCAAATCCCCAACGACATCGACTCGTCAGCTTCCTTATCCTCATTCGATTTGAGATTCAGATACTTGGTATAATTCACCGCGTGGTAGTTTTTAGGGTGGAGAATCGAAGCACCGGCTTCGAAGGTCTCGCCGGCGATAGTGACAGTGGCCATGCGGCCTCCGACGACGCTGTTTCGCTCGAAGACATCGATCGTTCCGATTTGGGAGGCGGCGGAGTATTGGCGGAGGAAGTGAGGCACGGAGGCGCCGCCGATTATGCAGACGGAGTGGGAGTCTGAGGAGTGGAGGGAGAGTAGGATTGTGAAGAAGATGAGTGCTGTTGGTGGTGGTTGTACATTGTTATTTGGAGTTTGTACTTTGGATCATAGAGCCTGGATTAGCTAGATTGTTAGTACAACTTGAAGTTCGAGGTTTGGGAGGTGAAATTGATGAGGATAGTGGTTGACCTTCAAATTTGTAATGTTCATGTTGTCACTTTTAAATTCTAATTTTAGACCCACACGAAGTTTACCTCAAGATTGTACCCGCTATCATTTGGGTGTGCACAGTTATGTATTGACTACAAATCATGTTGTTAATATAATTTTGTAACTCAGCGAATTATAAGTTAATATAATATTACAATACATAGGGTATTTATTGGAATAAATTCTTTTCCATCCATCATGGAATTCTTTTTATTTTAGTTCGTCCACCAGAGATGTTTAGGTTCTGCATGGTTTAAGGGATTCCAAGGGAAAAGAAAATAATTTGAAGGAAAATTAAATCCCTGGGAAAAACATTGAAGGAAAACTAGCATTTTCCCTTATTTCTGTTGTTTGGTAATTTTCACTATAAGAATTATGCAAAATAGAGACGGATAGTAACGACGGATTTTACGCTAATTAGCGACGAATCAACTAATTTTAGAGACGAATATTACCCGTCTCTAATTTAGCGACGAATAGAT
>JAYMSR010001464.1:0-10117 GCA_036897825.1 Plantago rigida
GAAAAAGGCCCCCTTTTACCTCTGAGTCAGAGGGCCTAAGGGTCACATTCACCAACTTTATAACTGAATTCGATGGTGGATTTCTTGGTATATTCAAACAATAGTGTCCATCGATCCAATACTTCACACTGATACTTATACATATCATCATCCAAACACCAGTGATTATCCTGAGTATCGCCCATGCTATGATACCGATAAAATGGTGTCCGTTGAGGCTTTTCATTCCTTAGTTGTTATAGGTTATGTAAATGAACATTGTCTCTGTACAAAATAGCTGGCAGGAATGGGGCAAGAACAATAGAGGGAAGGTTTCCACCAGGGGCGAAACCAAGCGTCTGAGACGCATATCTTAAAAACATATTATTGAAGAGGGGATAATTTTTTCAGTGGTATAGAATAAATATAATGAAAAATAATACACAAAATTTGCCATTTTTATCGAAAAGCAAATATATTTTTGTATCATAAGAAAGAAAAATAGAATTTCACGCTGAAATGGGTAGGGCAAAATGCCGAAATATTGTAAAATGTACACTAATTTTTTTCTTAAGGAAGAAGGGTAGGACACTTGCCCTACCCAATCACAACACTCTTCCGCCCCTAAATATAAATAATAGTTTTAATGAATCAAACACTCAGTTAAGCGCATCAGGACCTATCAAATTTATATTTTAGTTCTAAAGACAAGTCTCATTTCAACTGCTCCTCCCGCATAACTTATAAAATCTTAATTATTGTACAAGGTTAAATTTTGTGGGAAATAAAAATTGTAAACTATTGACAACTAGTCATATTTTGTACGGTTGGTCAATAGGCGTCTATATGCAAAAAAAAAAAAAAAGATTACAACGAACATACTTTATTGTGGAACTTAATAATTTGAAATGGCTAAGGCAATCGATGTCTAATATCAAAGTACATAATAATAAGAAAGTAGGAGCGTTTGTTTACGCGTGGAGAAAATATAGAGAAACTATAGTTTTCATTCCTATGAAATCAATGTCAGTATTCAATGGTACATCTCTTCCTAAACGAATATACAAGAATCTTACAATCTTGAGATTTTTTTTTTGAAATATACAATATTTAAAAAAAAACCGAAACACATTTCGAAATCAATATTTAAATCAACAACTCAGAAGCCTAAAACCGGTGTAAACTCACATAAAGTCATATACAAAGGTTGCAAAACTCAAAATTTAAGAGACCAGCAATGCAAGATTTTCATGCACCACATTACAATTTACAGACCGAAAACAACGATCCAACAAATTCCTGAAATAGTAATTTCTCTTGAGATGAGTCTGTCACTAGCTGCTGCTGCTGCTTCTTCGAAAATGGCTGCAACGGACCAGCCGCTGAAAAAGCGAAAACTGTACGAACAACCAACACCGCCGTCTCCACCACCACTCCATCAAGAACCGCCACCTCCACCGCTCCTACCCAATGAAGAAATCGTCCGGCGGCGCAGAGCGCAAGAAGAAATTCGCCATGTTTTCGAGTGCTACAAGAGAATTAAATTCTGCATCGACCAGAAGGACAAGCGTTTGCCTGACATTGATCAAGCCTATCACGCTCTCATTGCCGCCTCGAGAGGTTACCAATTTTGACTCCCTCTTTTGTATAATTTAGGGCATTTGTTATTTTGATGGAGTAGAGTTGTTTGTTATGCGTTTTAGCTCTTGAATTTGGATTGTTTTTTTTAGTTTGATTGATGTATTCTTGTATAAGATCTCCTATGCAGAATTATTGAGTTCCATTTTGTAGCTTGTATGAGTTTTAGGGTTCAGAATGGTGGAAAGTTTCCAAGTAATTGGGTTTCATTTGTGATTTATGGTCAAGAATCAAAATACTTAAACCCATTATAAGGCTATAGTTGGGATTTCCTTCAAGACGTAAAAAGGATGACATAGTAGCAGCACTGAAACTTGAATAATTGTCTCAGGTACTTAACGGAACAATAATTATAATTTTTCTCTATTTCTCATAGTTATAGGAAATACTAGACTGGTGCAATACTTTTATTCAAAGATTGATGGTCCAACTTTGTTTGAGCAAAATGTGAGCTCCTTGTGAGTTAAAACGGATTGTCGGATACAGAACTACAGACTTAGGCTGCCGGGAAAACATTTGAGATTTAAATCATTTATGCTCATTAGCCTCATGTCTTTTTCCTAAGGTGATTAACATTGCAGGTGGTCCTAGTGTAAAGCGTTTAGTAGCGGAATATATTCCGCGCTATGCGTCATATTGCCCAAATGCTCTTGAATCTGCAGCAAAGGTCATCATAGACATGCATGAGTGGTGTGTCTCAGCAATAAGTCGGGGAGAAGATGTTGATGGTATTGTCTTCCAGTCTGCTAATGCCTGCATATCAGGACTAGTTGATATCTGTCATGCTGCTACGGCTGAGTCCCCATTTTCGTCAATTATGCAAGGCACAAGTTCTGCTGTTTTTCTTAGTGTTTTTGCTTTCCTTGTGTCTTCTTTTGAGGGAAAAGATATCTTCCAGATTGTAGACCATAGAACCTTGAAGATCTATGATGATGCAGATACCTTTTCAAATTTAAAACGCAAGTTTTTGGAAGAGGATAACTCTATATTGCTGAAACTATCTAAGCTCCGTGCACTATGTTTCCTGAGGATTCTGTTCGGCAATCCTAAAAATTCGCTTGCTGCGTGTTTTGGGCTTTTTGAGACCACCGGAGTAGAGCGACCCCAGACAGGGAAGTACTTTCTTCAGCAGTTGACAGCGGAGTTGAATGATGTCGCTGCTTGTCATCAGGACGAGACTTCTACTGATCAATCATCTATTAGTTCTGCCAGTTCAAAATTTGATGGAAAGCATCTTAATGCATCAAGTGACAATTCTCTTTCAAATAATGCTACGCTCGTAACAAAGAACTGCTTGTTAAGACTGGTAATCTTCTGAACTTGCAGCACTTCATAAATAGATGAGATTCCTCAATTTCGAGTGCCACGTACATTGTCTCCAGTTGCTGAGCTATGATGGAACTGTACT
Source organism: Plantago rigida (assembly GCA_036897825.1). Classification (NCBI taxonomy): domain Eukaryota; kingdom Viridiplantae; phylum Streptophyta; class Magnoliopsida; order Lamiales; family Plantaginaceae; genus Plantago; species Plantago rigida. The sequence goes on from JAYMSR010001464.1 coordinate 3,026, forward strand.
ATCACATTATTCGGTTGACTCTTATCTGCTCACATACTGCTATAGTCTATGGTTTTCCTTTTTTTCTATGAACTACTTATTCTCGGCAATTCTCAAAACTATATGGCATATTTATGTTTTGGGAATTCAGCTATCACATGATATTCTAGTGATGACGCTCTATATTTAAGTTATGTTCATAGGCATTACACTGTCACCACCTACCTAGAAATATTACAAAGTACAAAGTACAAAATGAATCATGATTTCTAGGCTTCTAGCAATGATGATCTCTATATATTTAACTTGTATTCATAGGCATTACACTGTACCACTTAGAGATTGTAGATGCTGAAATCACTTAAACTGAAGCCATACAACCTTACTATTCATCGTGGTTATGCATATAAAAACATTAGATAGGGGCTGCGGAACTGCATGCGCTTATGTATCCTTTTAGGTTGGTGTGACAAGAACCATAGATTTAGCTATTAACCGTATGACTTTTAAATTAGTTAATGATAACATAAGCTATTAAATACTATGATTTGATTTTGATGTTATGTTGAGAAGAATGACTTCGATTGCAGCATGCATAATTTGAAAAGGCAAATGGTATGCCATTACTGTACATCACTAATGAACTGAAGGCACTAATACTTGTCTGCTGTTTATGATTGTATGGGATTTCAATTTTCGTTTTACCCCACAGATAATTGGAATGATTGAGCAGCTGCAAGAGAAGTTTTGTGTATTTACTATGTATCATTAGATGTTTGGTGCTTCCTTAATCCACTTTATAGATTTCTTCTGCAGAGCTTGGGTCAGTCTTGTCGATATTTTATCAGAACTTAAATGTTTGACTATAGCATCTTATTGGTAGCTTGGCTTTTCATCTAATAATCATATGCTTTTCTCGTCCCTTACTTGCATGGTTGATCTAGTCATGAACAAAGCTCAACTAACTTTCGTTAACCACCTTTTCTTATTCGATCTTTCTTGCAGATACTTGGAGGAGATCTGTTTTTAAGAAATTTTGTTTTCTCTAAGTACCAGACTATATGTAATTCAGCTTCACCTGAAATTGTTTCAGATATTACCTCTTTTCTAGAAGGAGTGTTTGAATCTTTTACGCAACAGGTCAAGGCAGAAAACAGACGAGTTAATAGTCTGGAGGGCATCTCCGGTTCATCCAGGTACAGTCACTATTCAGTTTCTAGAGTATCCAGTTATCATGGATCACCTGTAATTTCTGGGAAACATTATCCTGACAAAATCTTAAACCTTGACTTGAAAACCAGCAGCCCAGCAGTTAATGCTGGTATTGATCCTGTTAATGCTGGAGAAGCAAAAGGTATGGATGCCCACTATGGGGATCCTGTAGACTCTTCAAGTGCTCGTACTTTCATGCCAAGAGAGTTACTAAACCGGCATTCTTTCTCACCTAGAGCAAGAACTCCACGGGAATTCAGAAGTAATTCATTCCCTGGTAGGAACCTTACTACACAGATAGAAAAGAGTCCAGTTCCTAACATAGACCTTCCTGGGCCTGCTCTAAGATCCTGCACGAATTCTCCTTTTGAATCTCCCAGACACAATATTTCCTCACCTCATTGTTCGACAAACAATACAATATGTTATTCTGATGGTGACCCTGCCGCTATGGATATATTTCTGGCTTCAAAAAAACTCTGGTTGGGATCATTAGGACCTGAGGCATCTGAAATGCGTGTTAGATGTCAGTTTGAGAAGTTTGGGTTTATAGATCAATTGCAGTGTTCCCTATTTAAGGGGTTTGCTACTATTGAGTACCGGAACATTTTGGACGCTGTAAAAGCTAGGGATACAATGAGGGGACGTTCTTATTGGGGTGCCTGACTCCGGATAAAGTTTCTGGATACGGGATTAGGGTCTAGGGGAGCTGTTAATGGTACGGCTGTTGGTTCCAGTAGCCACGTTTATGTAGGAAATGTTTCAAGCAAATGGGCCAAAGATGATATGATTCATGAAGTCCAAAAGGTACTCCACAAGGAGCCTCGCATGATTATTGATCTTAGCAATGAAGGTGCACTGCTCATGGAATTTGATTCACCCGAAGAAGCTGCAATTTCCATTGCTCATCTACGCTGGCACCGTAAGGAAAATAGTAATTTAAATGCATCTCCATCTAACCCAGGTCCAGCCAATTTAATGATGCATGTTTCTGGTCCAAGACCTGCTCCAGCTCCCCTGCATGTTGATACGAGAAACAATGTCTCTGCTAATAGCATACTTGGATCTCCTCCGGGAATGATGCATGTGTCTGGTATGAGACCTGCCTCAGTTCCCCTTCATGTTGATACGAGAAACAATGTATCTGCTAATAGCATGATAGGATCTCCTCAAGGAGTGATGCACGCTTCTGGTGGTAGACCTGCCTCAGCTTCCATGTATGTTGATACAAGAAACAATGTCTCTGCTAGTAGTATGATTGGATCACCTCAAGGAATGATGTATATGTCTAATGCAAGACCTGTCTCAGCTTCGCTTCACGTTGACACGAGAAACAATGTATCTGCTAATAGCATGATTGGGTCTGCTCAAGGTCAAACTGTGTCAGAGAAGCCTCCTGAAGGTTATCATGGGTCTAATCTCGCTATAAGACCTGATAGCAACTTGTTGGAGCTTACATCACCAAGATTGAGTCAAGAAGTTCGCGGGCCTAGGATGCAAACGGCACATGCATTCCAATCCCCTTGGAAAGCTGGAAGAGCAGGTGCTGCTGAACGGCCATGGACGTATGGAAATACTGAAATGGGGATGTTTTCAGGCCAGACTCGTGGACCATCTGTTGCTCCACCCCAGCAGGTTCCACCGTATGCACCCCCAAATAGTATATGGGGTTCACGTGGATTGGGCCATCACCTACCTCCGAATCATGCTCCTCATAATGCTCATGCTCCACCTTTTCTGCCTCATTCGGAAACTCCACTGACACACATGCAAGGACGCACTATGGGAATGTTTGATCATAGGTTTTCTCTTCCTGCTGTTCCTCCTCCATTATCATCGTTGCCACCCCCTCCCTCTAATGTGCCTCCTCTATTACCTCAGTTGGATTTACGTCCTTCACTGTTTCATTCTGAGTTACAGCCTCCTTTGCCTTCAACACCTCCACCTCCCCATCCACCTCCGCCTCCTCCTCATTCGCAGTCTACTGCATGTCATCCTCCGCAACCTCCTGCATTACCTCATTCACAGCCTCCTGCATTCACTCCTCCCCCTCCTCATTTGCAACCTCCTGCATTTACTCCTACCCCTCCTCATTCCCAGGCTCCTGCATTTACTCCTCCCCCCCCTCAGTCACAACCTCCTGCATTACCCCCTCCACCGCCCCATCCAAAGCCACCTGCACTTGCTCCCTCTCATCCACAGCCTCCATCATTTCTTCCTAGTTCTCCCCCACCAGCTCCTTCTAATGTGTCTGCTGATACAGACGGCTCCAAGTTGTGCCAAAAGTATCCTTGGCAAGGGGTATTGAGTAAAAGTGGTGTTTACTATTGCACAGTCAGTGCACAGAAAGTAGATTCTGATATTTGCCTCTATTCCTGTGTAACTGTAACAGAGCCTGCCGAGTAAGCAATTTATACCCATTTTCATCTTTCTACATATCGTGGTGAACTAAATTTGATGAGTTTCCTTATGAATGTGCAGATGGCCTGCTAAACTTGATCTGACAAAACGCACTGATCTTCGGCATGTGAAATCAGCATTTTCAAGTACCCCATCTCACAGAGTGAGTTACTGAACAACTGGATATATCATGCAGCTTCAGTGCGTGCATATTCTCCTATTGCATTGCTTCCTGGGCTGTCCATGTTTGCATTATACTGTAACATTTTCTTTGCTCGTCATTCCTCTCCACAGAGAAACTTCTGAGAAGCTTTCTTGTTTAAAATATCAACTCTACCAAATGCCCTCATTTCCAAGTTAAAGAAAATAATGCCCTGAATGTATTTTCAGTAAGTGATGTATTATGTATTGTGACTCATAACGGGTAAAGGAGGTAATTAACATGTATTGAGTTAGGGGAGTATTACCATTTGAGAAGCCAGTAAGGAAAGGGAAAATTTGCTGGACAGGTCAATTAATGGTCATCAATAGTCAAGTGTTCATGGATTATATGGCTTTAGACTTTTGATACGCTGTCCACGTTTGCCATATAACCGGATTGATTATTGTATGAGTTCTTGCTGGATTATTAATAAGTCTATCGTGTGAAAAAATAGTGGTCTGCAGGCTAAGATTGGTGGTTATCTTTTTCAATCACCAGCTTACTTCATATGATCCGGATAATCCGGACAACTTTGGTTATCAAACGTTTTGAACCGGCTCAAGATATTCAGGGATCTGGATAACTGGTTTACATCGAGTCAGCATTTGCCTTTTGTTTTCTCAAGTTTGCACAAGCTATTACTATCCAAATGGTACTATCACATAGTGCCATATGTTTGTCATGTGATCTGACTATCTTCCCTCTAAATGTGCAGAGAGAAGTTTGTTGGCTGCTCCCATCCACTCCCAATGACCACAAGGGTGTAAGTTGAATCAACTTACATCCTCCATTTATGAATGATTCCTATTAATGAACAGTTTAATCACTCTTTAAACTTAGCAGTAATTTTGTACTATGTTTCTTCATGGATATCTCTTCGTTGCTGTAACTGTTCACAGAAAGTTGCAAAATCAGTGAGACCTCTTAATATCTTTTCAGTTTCAAGATTTCATATCGTACCTGACGCAGCGAGACTGTGCTGGAGTAATCAAAATACCTGCTGCCAAATCCATCTGGCCAAGACGACTTTTTATTCTGCTGTACTCACAGGAAACCTGTTCTATATTATCCATTCCACCTAATGAGTCGCTTTGCTTAATCGGGCTGGTTCTGCCTAAAGAAACTAACCCCGAATAGAGATGAATCCTCCTGAAAGTTCTGGTTAAGCAGCCAAACCAGCATATATTATCAAATCTGGATATTTGTTCTACCTATGGAGGACATAACAACTCTGGATCTGCAGTTTCATAGAGACCTATTGTATCCTGTCTCGGAAGGTGTATTTATTGTCGTGTTATATAGTGTTTGTCTTTTAAATTTTTGACAGTACAGAGGAGAATACACTTGATTGTTGAGTATCATCAGTGCTCCACTTTTGTGCACAATAGTAGATCATTCATGTGTATATTTCTCACTAAATGTATCTCTCTCATAAAAAACATAACCTTGACATATTTCTGTATTAGTGCTCAGAACTGGGAGCTATATAGAGAGACTAGATAGATAAAGTACAATTATTTTGTCCATCTATTTACTACTTCAACAAAATTGTTTCCACATGAATCGCGTGCCTAATGCATTAATCGTCAATCAGTTGAACGCACACAAACACTTTACACAAGTTTACCATGCATATGAGTATCCCAAACATGCATCGTTATGACAGTCCTCGTCCAAGAGGGCCTCACAGGGTCATAACTAGCAACATCAGTCCGCATCTGCTCAAACAGTAGTAGCAACTCAAATCATACAACACACACATATTTCTGGATTAGTAGCAAGCAAAGGAGTATATAGAGAGATTAAGAACTTGAGTTCTTAAACATACACAGGAATATATCAAATCAAACTGATGCCCAAGTTTTATTCATTATGTAAACGTAAAGGTAAACAATATTGCTTGCAGACAATGTGACCCTACTACTGCAGAGGTTCAGTTCATTTCCATCTATTGCATCTATGAGCAAGCAATCTGTGCTAAATTCTAAACTGGCTAATCCTATACATTTCCATATCCCAAATTCCTGATCAATCACCTACATAGCAATGAACGTACGTACAAACAGACGGTATACCAGACACAACAAGCACATACTTATGGCGGTCCTTTTCCAAGAAGAACCAAGAAGGCTTCGCAGATGCAGGCAGCGCTCATAGACATAGACATAGCACCCTGATAAGAAACGAACGCGTCAAGACAAGTGAACTTAATCTGATCATCATTGAGCTCCAGAACCATCCAATCACTTGCCGTAACAGCAGCAGGCTTGTGAGCCATCTCCTTACCAAGCTTGGTCTTGCAAAGATCCTTCAACGTGAAACTCCTCGGCTGCTCACCATTAGCCGCATACAGTCCATAATCATAACTCAACTCCAGACTCCGTGTCGCCTTACCCCCAATTTGATAGTACCTGCTGGGCCTATCGAGAGCCAATTCCACCCCAATTCCGACGTACGTGTAGAGCCTGTTCTCCAGTAACAGCTTGAGCGAGACGGGGATTTCGGTCGCGTGTCCTATCTGGAAGATGAGGCAATGGCGCTCGACACCGATTACGAGGATGGCAGGGGTCTCGGGTTGATCAGGAACGACTGCGATTGAGAGGAACTTCGGTGCGTGTTCGACTTCCTTGCATCGGAGAGAGAAGTACTCCTCGACATTCATGACCCATTCGTGGACTGTGACAGCATTGTGTGTGATACACACGAGAATATCCTCTTTGAAGCCTGGTATCTTGACGGTTCTGAGCTCATTATCCGCCATTTTCGATGTCTCTGCAGGTTGTTGAACAGAGTAATGAGTAGAGTAGAGAAGATGATGGTGAAGGAGAATGTGATTGATGAAATGAAATTGAGCGGTTTTTGGAATGTATATATAACAAAAAATATATAGGAAGTGGTAACGTAACCGCTATGATTGATCCATTATTCAGTTGAACAGGTGGCATTTTTGTTCAACTGAATGAAATGGGAGAGCGAGATAGATATATATATATAATGATCAAAACTGCCCTAAGCACTACTTAGCGAACAATCGAGTGAATTGAAGGAATCTCGGGAGTATACATTTTATAATATTGTTTATACCACGTGTATTTATGAAGAGGTGCGATGGAACCAGATTTTTGAGGAGGGAATTTCCAAAATATTAATCTGGAAAAAGTTAATTCCCAAAATCATACTTCCACTAAACTATTTTTCAAACTATTAATTTCTATGCCCATGTGAATTACGTGTCAAGAATACATCATGCTTATAATTTTAAGCAAATCCAACATGTGAATGTAGACACGCAAAATGTG
>JAYMSR010001465.1:0-10116 GCA_036897825.1 Plantago rigida
ATGTTTGGATTTTGCTATGTTTCTCTCCGTCTTTTAAATTATCCACTCTGTCTGTTTGTAATTAAATTGATCATGCGTTAATCGTCAATGATGGCAAACGAAACATGATATCAAGATAATGATGATCGATTACATGGGATGGATGGGACTGATGATAAATTATGCACCAGTGTTTGGGAGTAATGATTTTTTTTTTTAATACTATCCGCTACATGCGACTAATATAGTCGAGCAATGTCGGACTATTTTTTAAGGGACTACCAGTGCTTTATTTTTCTCTTTTGCATGAACAAAGATGTGTTGTAATACATCAACTTAAAAAAGTTCAACAATAATGATATGTATTCCTTATTTCTCAATGTTAGGTGATAAATCTAGTCGGGACAAAGCCAAGAGGGGTATAGTTGGGTGTTTGCCCCTTGAAAAAAAACTATATGTGATATTTTCGATAATTTTAGTCAGAACAGAGCCAAGAGAGGCATAATCGGGTGGTCAGTTCTCCAATTCGATGGGCTAAGATTAGAGAATAAGCAGCATGTGTTCTGATAGGGTTTGTGTTGTTTGCCTTATTGGAATATTATACATATAGTATAATATTCCAATATCAACTTCAACTTTCTCATTTCCTTTCACATTTCCTTTCTTTACTTTACTTGTCCTACTTTATTCACTAACTATCTGATACCTCAACTGCTTCCCCTTCATTCTACCTCATAATTAAATATTTAATCCATTCATACAAATCTTTAAATGGATGTGAGGCGTCTCACCCTTAAAGTTGGATGAGACGTTGAAAACTCAGGGGGCAATTCTTTTCCCTTTTTTTTTTGGACTAAGGCAACATTTCACTGGTTACAGATTTACTTTGCTTCAACTGTCAACTCCTCTTGATACAAAATTTGAACTTTGCTAGATACATGATCTTAGTATCAAAGCCACTTTTGAAACAATAAAACCCTTGATTTTGATAACATTTACAATTCAAAATCATAGGGAAGATTGTTATCTCTTCCACTTCAACCACAGTATGAATGAAGGCATGATCGGATAAGCAGATTTCCTAAACTCACCAATGTCAAGCACGCCATATAACTTACTTCAACATATCGAGTTATCGACTTTACCTTGAAGTTTCATTGCACTGCAGGAAGCTTCTTCGCTCTGTTGTAAAAATCTAAACCCGTCTTCCCTATTCCACATATATGAACCCGCAATTCACATTTTGCAATGAGCTCAAAGATGCATATATCACCCATCTTGATGTTGTTATCCCGGACAGAGGCTATCCATCCTCCACACAAAGTATGCAATGTTTGCACCTTTGTAGTGGGGACAGAATTCACAGTCCAGCATTGTCCATTTAGATTATGAAGAACGATTTCCGTTTTGCACTTAGGCAGATGCTCCATTGAAAACTGGTAAGGCACTTTCTGTATAACCAAAATTAGGAATTTGTTAGTAACTAGTAGTAGCAGTTGCCTGCTTATGTATTATAGTAAAAGCACTGGGATTCCAGATGCGCAGGGTGATGAGCATGGACTAACACAATTTTCCATAATGCTTCTTCCCATGTCTAATGCATGTGACCCTAAATTTTTATGTTACATGCAACATGCCAATGTACAAGATATGTGGGCTCAACAAGCTTTAAGGGACAACATTTGATTATCCACTTAAAGTCCTAAACCATCTCAAACGGCCAAAATATCAGATAAACAGATACCAGAATGCTCCCCTTGCAAAGGACTTAATAAGAAGAAGATGAAAACTTCAATACAAAATAACCAAGTGCCTGTTTCATGTACAAAAGAACATGAAAATGCTCCACAGGCTGTTGCAAGTGATTTCTATAAACTGATTATTGCTTCTTATAGTAGAATCAGCTTCCGCTTTAGTTCTGTTTAAAACATGCTGAAAAGAACTGGAAAAAGAACTGATTTAGTGAAGCATCTCCGGATGTTATCATCAGAATCAACTTATTTCAGCACTTTTCAGAGATCTGAAGCACTTGCCAAAATTCTCTACCGTCTAATCTCCCAACTCTGAAAATTACAACGAAAAAGTAAAAGCGTGTTTTCAATAAAAATAGTTCATAATTTGCAACTTGCAAAATAAGAAATAAGATGAAGCATACATGGTAAAAAAATATAACAAAAAAAGTGATGAAAGGAAGAAGCTGGAAGATTGAGAGACGCTCACCAGAGTGAATGAACCACTGATGTTGAACGGCTTCATAATTCTCACAAAATGTGGAAATTTTGAAACAAAATATTGAGCGGCCATTATCTCTTCCGGTGCTGACTTCATTGACATGCAGCCTTTAGTCTGAGCACCGTGCTTTTCAATGGAACTCGGGCTTTTATGAGTCTCTGTTCAAATTTCCCAGGATATAATAGAGTTCCAGCCAAAGACAAGTATATTCTCATGAGAGGAAAACACATTGATGGATTATGCTAAAAAATGATAACTGTTTACCTGATTCTATGACGTTATTATCTGGTTGATAGGAAAGAGAATATTCCGTAATAGTAGGACCGTGTTTAGTTATTTTCTTTGGTTTGTCAGATGTTTTACTTGATGTTGCTGGAGAATCAATAACTTTACCTCCTTGAGCAGCCTCACCATCATGGCCATCAGTAGTTTCTTTCCTCACTCTAAGAATTCGCACGCGCAATTCAAATTTGCACACTAGCTCAAAAATGCAAATGTCTCCAACATCAATACCGTTATCGCGGACAAAACTTAACCACCCTCCACAGAGAGTATGTGATGTTTGCACTTTTGTGGTGGGAATAGAATTCACTGTCCAACTTTCTCCTTTCAAATTACTAAGCACAATCTTTAGCTTGCAATTGGGGAGGTAAGCCATAGCAAACTGGTAAGGAACGTTCTACAGGGAAGGGGGAAAAAGAGGATTAGCAAGATATCAAATACAAATGGCCTGTATTAATGGTAGAGAGATCAAGCTACAAATTCTTAGAGGGTTCATTTCAATACTTTAAAGTTTAAACATAGAAAAATTAACATTCAGAACTCAAGTAACATGATGGCAAGGGGCTGCGGTAACATAAACATGTTGCACTGAGAGAAAGCAACACCAAATTGAGATATTCGAGTTACACACGTCGAGAGCTCTGAGCTCACTTTGACAAGATTTAAGATTTGTTAATTCACAACTTAAGGTTTACTAATTTATGGCTTAATGTTTAATATCAGTTTTATATGTATAAATTGTGTCTGATATCGAAACTTCTGTTCGTAATATTTATATTGGGGGAGCTTCTAAATAGTTAAGAGAATTCTACCACAATTACACTAAATTCAAATCACATTTCCATGTCAATATAGTCACCGCATCAACCGATGTTCAAAGACTAATTAATAAATGCTCAACATCGATAAAGGGATTTTTCCAATATCAATTAAGCCTATTCACAATGTTAATTAAGGTGGTGACTAAATTGAAGAAATCCGTAAGCTTATTAAGTAAATTTATAATTACTCAAATTGAGTTGGTTATTTTTTAATGCAACTCGTGAAGTGAAATAAAAAAGTTATTTTTCCTTTTATTATCAAGATAACACACCTACATTAGATAATTGAACTACTTTTATGGTTCCTTCCTAGATTAGAAAACACTTTCAACAATAATACATGATAAAGCTAAAGATACAACTACTTACCAGAGTGTAAGAACCACTTATGTTGAATTTTTTCATAACTTTTATAAAGGTGGGGAAAGATGAAGAAAATGCTTGGGCAATCTTTTCTGCTTCTGAGGGCGACAAGAAAATATCTCGCTTGATGGTGATTCTATTCCGGATAGAAGGATCTGCAATGAAAATTCATATCATGCATTGGTTGTAACTTGTAAGTATCCCGAGAAAGAAAAACAGAAAATCTTTCTGCGGCGGCAAACAAATCATATATGGCATAGACCAGCGACAGATATGTAAATATTTTGCCATTGGTTTTAGTTTAAGCAACAAAAATTAGGTAAAGTTTCTGCAAATCATTGTAAGCTGAAAATCAGCCACATTTTCCCAGCACAACCAGAAGCTATATTCAAAACTTCGATGTATAAGCATTTAATTTTGGATAGCAGCGAGACTAAGGAAAACACTGACATGAGCTACCAAAACTTCTAGCATGTAACTGCAATAATACCTAAAACAACAGGCGGAACCACTAAGAGAGGAGTAACAACAGTGACAGCATTGCTCAAGTCCCAATTTCCATTAGCTTCATGCACGCATGCATCGTTATCAACTGTGTTTGTATTGTCTTCATGATTTGGGATCTCACAACACATCTGAGTGCATTTCATTTTCTTCAGAGCACACACAACAATGTCACCATCAAATTCTTCCCTGTCTCTTCTCTTCATGATATTAACACCAAACTTGCTTAAAATTTGACTGCTTTAGGCAGTGAATGCAGTTTCCTTCTCACACATACTCTGGTCAGATATCTGCACAGAGAACTGCAAATCTCCATCATATCTAACAACTAAAGAATCCCCCAGTTCAAGAAAGTGATCGTTAATAAACGTTGGCCATCCTTCACTAAAGTATGACCCGCCGTCAACCAGAATCAACTCAAGATGCCAAATAATCCCACTCGGACCAACTAAAACAGCTGTGCCCGGCGCACTTCCTTCTACGTGTTTTAGGAAGTGAAATGGAATATTCTGAGAAAATAGCATTTCAGTGTTAAAGAGTGCATAATAACCGAATCGAACAGCGGTCAAAAGGTAAATGTCCATAGAAATATAACCAACTATACATAAATTAATACCAAAAAACATAGTATCTAGTCAGCATTAATAAGATTTTCGTGGAATTCACAAAATATTTTCACATCAAATTCTTGATACAGCAGGTTGAATGGTTCATTAACATATAAGAAAAATGCTAGATCATTCATCTTCAACCCAAAAATCATCTGTTAAGAAGGAAACAAATTATTTCCTGAACATCCATAATGAAGTGGGAGATATGATAGAAGCTCTTGGATATCCTTTTGTATAGCTTATTCCTATTTCCCAAAAAAACATAAATAATCATCACTATAGAGTTTGAGCTAGCGCAATTGAGGTACTCCCATAATCAAAGTAAGAAACAGCCTTGAACGATTAATCAAAGAAGCAAAACAAGGGAAACATGATACTCCAAAGATAAGCACAAGATCATCAAGCCTCAAGGTAAGTCTTATATATCATCACAAAATCAGGAAGAGCAATTTAATCAAAAGATGCACGCATTGGAGCAACCCACATCAAGAGAAACTTATTTGGAATGGAATGGGGGGCGAATGTTACCAGCTTATCGGAGTAAATAGAAGGATCAAAACCCAGAAGAAAGTGAGGCCTTCTCATATCTGTGTGTGTATCTATGAAAACCCAATAAAAATCTTAGCTTTAACAAAAGTTTGTTCTTCTGACTTACATTTCCTAAAATTGGATCGAGAGAAAGAGAATTGACGAACCTGTGGGAGAGAGAAGGAGAGAGGGTCAGAGAGACAGAGAGAGAGTACTGGATTAAGGAAAAGTTACATAGTAATTTTGAGGTGGATGAAGTGGAAAAATTGGAATATTGCATATTTGAAGGATTAATGTGAAAATATGATGCAATGTTAAGAACAGCATCAAGAATCCCTTGGGACAATTACATTAGGTACCTAATGAATTTTCTAATAACATTTTGGTCCCTATTATTTTGACAATAACGATCCTAAACAATTACAAATTGGTAAAAAACTATTCATTTCTCGAACTTCTTTAGACCAATATGTAATTATTCACAATTTTTTTCCGAAAGAATTAAAGTTCATTAAGTTCAAACATGGAGTGTACAAAAATATGTGAGAAAGGCATACCCTTCTTAGTACAACTAACAATCTCAAGGAGTAAAGGTCACAGCAACCAATACTAAAATCTATCCAAACTTAGTGTAACAACTCCAGAAATATATTGTGATTATTATAACTAAGCAGATAACAAATCTCAACCAAAAAAATGCATCTTTCTATGACTCCAGCCCAAAGTTGTGATCAAACAATCAAGTGCCCTAACTATACAAGGAGAAACCTCCACCACCATCACTTGTACAGCAAGAGAAACTTGTTATCTTTGTCCAAATTTTCCTTGAAGAACTTGAAATGAACTGGGAAGAAAGAAGGCCAAAGTTTGAAGAAAACACCTGCACCTTCAGCCTTCTATGTATGTTCAGTATATCTACCAAATGTACCTGCAACAACAAAACCAGCAAACCAGCAGTACCAAGATAAACAAAGAATCTGGTACAACAAATAACCTGTAAAACATCAAACTGAAAGCAAAAGAATAGAAAGACATCCGATATGTCTATTAGGACCCTGAAATTGACTCAAACGCAACAACAAGGAAACACTAATCTACTTACAGGCTCCGCTCACATCCACCTGTTCATTTCTAAAGATAAGGTTGTTCCGTAAAGACCACACCTTTTCAATAACCATATTAAAAAGACCAGCTCTTAAAGAGAACAAACTAGAAGTCTTCTTAGAAGAACAAGAGAATAAAGAGAGAAACTCAGAGAAAACACACTGTGAAGTAAAAGGGAGACCAATAATATGTAACATTTTCTCAAATATAGGATAAACCATAGAACACTGTCCAAACAAGTGATCTCGAGTCTGAGCTATTAAATGACAAAAATGAAATAAATTGTTTTCCACCATACCCCACTTCAACAGCCTATCCTTAAGAGGTAACCTATCTAAACAAGTAAGCCACATACAAAAGGATATCCTCGGACTTGAAATTTTATTCCACATCATAGAATCCCATAACACAAAGAGGGTAGGAGGCCAAATAAAGCATACAAGGTCTGAATTCTTTCATGAGCAGGCAACTCCTTGACAGTAGAAGGATCCATCAAACCACAAAGCTCATCCCTGAGACCAATCAAGCTTTTCCACCAAGCACTATTGCTAGATTTTGCAGTAATAGACCAAATACTATGCCCTTTCAAAACATACATATGTATCCAGTCATGCCAAGTGGAAACAGAAGCACCCCCATCCAACTCAAAAATATACTTACACATGAAGCTCTTATTCCAAGCCAAAATCTCCTTAATATCCAGACTACCCTTATCTTTAGACTGACACAAATTTTTCCAGGCAATCTACTGGCATAACTCAAAATCTCTCAATACTCATCAAAACTGATTTGAGTAAAGTCAATCTACCGGCATAACTCAAAATCTTAGAAGATCAGGATCATATTCAGATATCCTCAATCTTCTAGGAGATAAAGGAATCCCCAAATACCTGATAGGGATTGCCCCTCAAGGAAATGAAGAACCTATAAAAGCTCAGTTTTATCTTCCTCTCTAACACCCCCAAAGAAAATATTTCTCTGTATTAACTTGCAAACCAGATACTGCAAAAAATTGATGTAAATTCTTGTTAATGACCTGGAGTGAATCCACATTAGCTTTGCAAAAAAGCATCAAGTCATCAGCAAACTCCAACTGGATCAAACCCAGTTTCTTACATTTTGGATGGTAACCAAACTTAGGATCGGTGCCATTCCTTTTCAACAACCTTGTGAAATAGTCCATGCATAAAACAAAAGGATAAGGACTTAAGGGATCACCCTTCCTTAAACCTTGCTTTCCATATATCCAATAAACCCTCCAAGCTACCATTAATTTTAAAGGAGAATCTAGTTGTAGACACACATGCCATAACCCTATCCACAAACCAGCCATCAAAACCATACATCAACAAGATATCTTTAAAAAAAGACCAACTAATAGGGTTATATGCCTTTTGAAGGTCAATTTTTAACAAACACCTGGGAGAAATGTGTCTCAGAGCATAACCCTTGATCAATTCCTGGCTTAGAAGTATATTGTGCTGAATAACTCTCCCAGCCACAAACGCACTCTGAGTACTAAGAAAAAGAGGAGGCATAAAATGTTGAATCCTATCAGCCAAGACCTTAGTGATAAGCATATACACAGTATTGCAGCATGCAATATGCCTAAAATCCTTGATATACATTGGATGAGGAACTTTAGGAAGAAGTGTGATAGCAGTATTATTCACCTGCCTTAGAAGTCTCCCATTAAGAAAGAACTCATCCACAACATTTAACACAAGTTGCCCAATCAAATTCCAAGTTTTCTTAAAGAAAAAAGTATTATAACCATCAGGTCATGGTGCTTTATTGTTCCCCATATTAAAAACCACCCTATTTAGCTCAGAAGAAGTAAGCCTCCTTGTTAGGTGAGAGTTTATCACTGCAGTCACAAAATGAGCCTGATCATAGAGAGAATGATCAATAGAAGTAGTATCCTTGGCAGTCCCAAACAGATTAGTGTAGAAATCAACAATATGTGCAACTATGTTGACTTGATCATTCAATCCTTCACCAGTAGAGTCCAGGAGAACCCAAATATTATTCCTAAACCTACTCTGATTGACAATGGAATGGAAATATATTGTTACTATCCCCATCCCTCATCCAGTTTTGTTTAGCCCTCTGAGCCAAAATTGAGTGTTGCTGCTTACAAAGAGTAGTATACTTGACTAAAGCATCCTTAGATGCAGCACAAATCACTGTATCAAAAGGATCAGAATGGGCAAGCTGCTGCTTATTATCCAAAACTTGCTTGGCAAACACTACTTGATCATCCAAACACTTATATTTATCACCATTCAAGTGTTTGAGCTCCAATTTCAAGGATTTAAGAAAACAAACAAGTTTGTACATAGCACACCCTCTAACAGAAATATTCAAACACTTCTCCACTATAGGAATAAACTGAGGATCATCCACCCAAAAATTCTTGAATTGGAATCCAGGAGAATGCAAAAAAGAAAGTTGAAAAAGTAAAACCACGGAAGGAGAATTATCAGAGATTCCTTTAGGAAGGAAATCAACAATATCGCCAGAATAAGTAGCTTCCCATAAACTATTGCTCGAAACCCTGTCCAATTTACAAAAGGTATGCGGATTTTCCCAAGTAAATGTCTGTCACACATATCTCAGATCATGTAAGTCAATTTCATGAAAAAGATCCTCCAACTCAGAAGAAACAATAGCGGTAGGGCCAAAAGGAGTACACTTCTCTTGACATGACAAAACCACATTAAAGTCCCCAGAGAAAACCCAAGGCAACATCATAGAAGACTTCAACATAATAATATATCTCCAAAGTTGCTTCCTCTTATCAGCAGTATTTTGTACGTAGACAAAGGTAACACAACAGGTGCATGAATCATCCACAGAGGTGATCTCACAATGTATCAACTGATCAGTTATAAGTAAGACATCAACAGTAACCATATCAAATCTCCAGAAAACAAGAATTCTACAATTCTTATCATGAGCACAATTATTTGCAGTCCTCCAAGAAGAAAACTCCCAGAACTTCAAAACACCATCCAGCTTATCCTGCCTAACTTTAGTTTCAAGAATAGCACCACAACTAATTTTAAACTGTGCCATATATTTCTTCAACTCATGTCTCTTGAGAGGATGATTAAACCCCCTAATGTTCCAAGTAATAAAGTGAAGATTAATCATGAGAATCCGAGGGACTAGCATCAGTTCTCAAAGGAGGAGGAACTCCTTGTCTATTATGTCTCAAAGCATAATCAGACTGGACAGGAGGAGGACTTTTGATTTTCCCGTCGCCTAGAATCCTGTACAGTCCATTCAGATTGATCACTCTGGCTCCTTATAATACTGTCAAGGGCATCAATAGTACCAAAACTACAAGCAACAGTTGGCAAGTAGAAGTAGTAGCATTAGCAGAATTTGTAGTGAGACTGCCAATTGTACCAGTTGTTTAAAAAGTAACAGTAGAGATAGAACCACCTCTAGAAACCACACCACCATTATAAACCATAGTCCCTTGAGCAGCAGGAGCAGGAGGAAGAATACCTCTAAGAGGTGCACCACCAAGACTAGGTACACTAGTTACCTTGCTTTTTCCAGTACTTCTTTTCTTCATTTTTTTTAGAGAGAGAGAAAACAACAACACAATGCAACCACAACTTCCTTCTACTTCTCCTCCCCCAAACCTGTTAGTTTCACAGAGTTTACTTCTTCCCATGAAT
>JAYMSR010001466.1:0-10115 GCA_036897825.1 Plantago rigida
CCTCCTCTGTCGTCCCATCTGAAAGAAGTGAGAAAGACCATCATGTTCAAATTATGGATCAGTACCAGATTTATGCTTTGCCGTCAACTAAAGACAGTTCTATCTACATCATTTCTGAACAGAACTACAAGCCTTTGAATCGAGGAACAAAAACAACAACAACAACAACAATTCTGCACTTCTCACTACCTCTCTCACTGCCACTCCCACGCCTAGCTAAAGTAGCCAAATCCGCATGAATTCAACAAAGGTAAGGAGAAAATTGTTGAACATCATTTAACAGGGAGAAAGAGGCTAAAAACTGGTGATTTACTCAATGGATTTCCAAGTAAATCACCAGTTTTCAGCCTCTTTCTCCCTGTTAAATGAATGTTCAACAATTATCACCTTACCTTTCTGGAATGGCCTTGGATTTGGCTACTTTAGGTGTGAAACTTAATAATAAACTTAACATTCTGTTTTAAGTGATCTTAGTAATGGTTGGATCTTCTGATTATGATGAAGAGAATGGATCCTAATTCAGTAATTGCTATCTCACAAATACACAATTCAGCCATTTTTCAGAAACAGAAACACTAAGCCATTTGCAATTTGTTCACATTGTTTTTACGGTTCGATCTCCAGTCCCTTTCAACTTGTTTTGGGCTTACTACTTTACGGTACGGTTTCTTCGACTAACTTTTTCGTATAATTAAATTGCAGTACATCAATGAACTGCATCCAGGTACTGATCACTAGTTCACAGTTAATTATGCTAACTTTTTTATATGACATAAGATCGTCTCACACATATGCATCCGTCTAAACTCTAAACATAAGATCGTCTAACACACGTTATTCTAACTAAATAATCATATAGCCAGTCGAGATCAATGCAGCTCATAAACTCACATTCCCAATAACACAATGCAAAATCGAACCCTAAATCGAATTAACAATCGAACCCTAAATCGAATTAACAATCGAAATCGAAATCGAAACAACAACAATTCGACAACAATACAACAACAACAACAACAACAATTCAACAACAATTCAACGAAAATTCGGAATCGAAACCGAAACCAAAATAGAAACATAAACCGAAAACGGACCGATTAAAAGCCAAAGTAGACTAACCTTGAAACAATTGACGCGAAAGTGGTTGAATTGGAGCCGGAATTGGAGGAAATCGCCGGAAATGGAGGAAATCGCCGGAAATTCGAGGGAGAAAGGGGGAAAAAATTGGGGGAAAATGGGGGAAGAAGGGCTACTGCCCGATCTTAATCCCCAGTTAACGACGGATACGATCCGTCGTTAACCAACGACGGAATCTATCCGTCGTAAAAGGTAGCGATCCGTCGCTAATTTACGACGGATAATAACCGTCGTCAAAAACTCCATTTTTCTTTTTTTTTTTAAAAAAAGTCAACAATTGTTAACGACGGATAAATCTATCCGTTGTTAATCAACGACGGATACATTTATCCGTCGTAAATTAACAACGGATTTTATCAGTCGTTAATTAACGACGGATATAACGACGGATTAGCCACGGATTAATACGGATTAATCTATCCGTCGCTAAAAGCAGCGAACCGTCGCTATTTAGCGACGGATAGATTCCGTCTGCCCATTCCGTCGTTATAACCAGGTATTTTTGTAGTGCTCTAACCTTGTTGTCTAAAGGACCAACAAGTGTTATGAGAGTCGAAGGTGCTTTAACCTTAACTGAACCTAGATCCCCTTTGAGTGCTATTTATTGTGCTCACCAAATGCACTTGATCTGTTTTTTTAGTGTCTGCTGCAGGATGTATCTCAGTGATGCTCCAATGCCCAAATCAGAACATAATAAGAATGGAGAAACAAAATGGTGTTTTATCTGAAAGTTATAAGTGATGAATTAATCATAGTGATTAAGTATGGTCCAATCCAAATCACCCAACCAAATGAGACCACTTATACTTATTCAGGACAAGGAGGATGCAGCTGAGAAACAAAAAGAAGCCCAGACCTCTGAAAAGAGTGCCACTGGGAGAGCAGTAATGATTGGGTTTGAAGGAAGAGATCAAAAGCCTAGAGAACTCTAGACTACTGAAGAAGCAAAAAGATTCAGGCTAGATGGCATGGCCATAAATATCATCATTAGAACTACTCCAAACTTCATACAATGCAAATTGTGGAAGTGTATTAATGCAAGATAAGTATGGACTCGCATTGAAGAGATTTATGCTGCAAAAACCAAAGAAAACAAACTTGAAATTCTTAAACTCAAGTTTCAAAACTTCAAACAAAGTCCTACCGACTTTGGAACAATTTAATTTTCGGTTCATAAATTTTCATAATTTTAGATAGAATTTTATTGAGATCGACCAAATTGAGCAATAATAATATGTATATCTTGTATAAATTTATCACATCATGATATAAGAAAACCGAGTTATCTAATTTTGTGTAACAAACCTCACAATTCGTTTCCAAACAAAAACATCTCTATCTAGCGATGAGGAAAACAAAAAGGTATGAACTATCACCAAAAGGGAGCTGGGGTGCATTTATGCTTTTCAGATTACTTTGATTGGCCATTATAATGCACCTTATCTTAAAATTAAGAACCAAAAAATAAATTAAAATAAGATAAATAATTAAAAAAGGAACAAAAAAGTCAAATAAATTGATCGTTAAAATAACTCAAAAGAAAAAGTAGTTAAACGGCAGTGTTTAAAAATATACTCCACTCAGATAGTAGTAGCGACTACCGACCGAATACCATATTTTCCAGATTCCTTCTTCCTCATTCAAAGTTTACGTACCATATTGTGCGTTTCATATTTCATGAAACATGACCTAGTCAAAATTCCAAACTATTATTAGAAAATTCATAGATGGTCTCATGGATAGAAAAGAAGTATCGGATAAACATTTCAGTTATATAAAAAAATATTAAATTTTTTACTAAAATCATCAGTAATATATACACATAAAAAAATATATTAAATATACACTCATAAAAATTACTGATATTATTTTAAACATCATATTACATATAGTCAAGAATATCATCCGTCTTTCATATCTATCAATACTATACGTCTATTCCAATACTTTGTTTTATTAGAATGTTGATAATATTGAACAGATCAATTCCCATATCCTACAAAGCAAAACGTGTGTGGACTGCCCAACTTGTCTGTCGTCTACTTGCTTCAATTGGAATCAAACACTTTAGTTTGTAGACTTGTAGATATGGAATTGGTCATTTCCTGGAAGTCAACTTTCAGTTCCTTTTCCTATGTTCCTGCCTACTGTGCTGTATCCAGTTTACACACATATAAAGTCCATCAAAAACCAAACTCTCATCTCTCCACAAAACCAAAACCATTCCAACTTCAGACTTTTCCTCATCAAAGCTTCATGCCCAGTAGTATGCATCACATGGATCAGAGTGTGACGACCGGGCGAACCGGAGTTGCCAGGAGCCGCCTAGCTGTGGGTTCTCAGAGCATGTACTCAATCAGGCGAGTGAATAAGGTAAGGAAACCTCAACCTGATAACAAGGAGATTGTTAGAAGGGCCATAACACCAACATGCCGCAGGCCAACAGGTAGGTGGATCAACTTCAGGCCTAAGCCAAGCCGCCTATCCAACATGTCGATCGCTTGATTTCGATCAAATATTAATGAAGGCTTAAAGAGTTGGATTAATTTCCTGTAGATAGCATAGCAGAAGCAGTAAGGTTTTTCTTTTCTTGCTCTGTTAACAATCAATCAAGAGATAGATGGGCTATGTATGTACTCTACTATGTAGATGTTCAATCCTAGGTAGTACTGTATTCTTGATATAGCATGATCTTTGTAATACTGATGCAGCAGATGTTTTAATTGTATTGCTATTAATTGTTTATTTTGATTCTTGAAATTTATTTATGTGTGATTTCAGCTTTCCCTTCTATTTTGTGCGTATCAAAACCCTCATCAAGAAGCTGAAAATCGTGTTGTTGGTCTTGATCTTTGATGTGCTCGGTCCATCACCGGCTGACTATAGTACAGCAGCTATAAGATGCTCAGATCTGTTAGAAAACCACGATTTTAGGGAGCACCGGATAATGACCTAGTAGTTATGTGGGACAAAGTGAGTAATGTTCTTGCTATTTATCTTTACTACATACTACATCTGGAAATTCAAGAAGCACTGAAGAAATAACTGAAGAGTCAAGTGTTATAGCCAAGTTCGGCAGAAACCTGGTCTATGTATGAATCATAGACTTTATGGCTGCTTTTTATCCAATGATTTATAACAAGCCTATGACCGAGTCTATATTAGAAGCGTCTAAAATGACACGCATGGGTTTCGATCATGGTAGACATGGTTTGACTCAGAAATTGCTGGGGAAACTATAGGACATGGGCTTTAGACTTGCCCAGTAAAATTATGATACAACTAAAAGTAATGCGCTTATATACATATACACTGAGGATCAAAACGCATTACCTAAACTAAAGATTCATGATTTCATACAGATACAACATTTAATTACTAGTATATTTTACTTGAATACCATGTATCCTGCCAGCCATGGTGATTCCGAACATACTCATCTCTCGATGCAATCAAGAATTACAACAATTCTTCTTCGCCACTTCATACTGTATGGGTTTTTCTGTCTTATTCCTTCAAAAGAAAAAGAATGGCAGCAATGTCAGGCATTGTATATTTAGAATCCATATATGCATCTATTAGTGACATAGCCTACCTCAGATGGTCCTGTTGACGGTGGTGGGATGGCATTTGCTTCAACTGGTACCTCAGAGATTCTAGCTTCTGATTTCTCATTTGAGTAACTGACAAGTAAACATTACAATGATGTAAGTCCCCCAACCCAATAATGTGCAGCTTATAGTTATTGTCGTTTCATGGTTGTGAAATGGAATTTGCTTCAACTAATGATGACAAGCCCTCATCATAAAAATGAACACATCAACGAAAGGAAATGTAATAAAACAGCATTCTTGAAATACAGCCCCATGAAGGACCAATATCCAATAATGATTCTGGCAGCGCAAAGATAAGACTGATATTTCCTGTTCTTGATAAGCTCGTTAACATTGGACAACATATGACTTGGGTATAGCCAATGGGGTGATTAATCAGGCTTAGCTAACGGTGTCCTAATAGCTTTCAGAACAAGTTCACTTAATAATGGATCGCAGTGCTATTTGGAAAGGGCATGCCACTTGAAAATAAGTTACTATCACATATCTGATCCAGAAACCTTATAATGGCATGCAGTCTGATCAAGTAATAGAAGTTGTGAATTACAGTACTCACGTCGACAGAATTGTGACCCATATAAGTTCCACACAATCAACCCAAAGAAGCCTTTGTTCAACAGGGACCACGCCGTAGGTAATCAGATGAGCAAACGGCCAAAGCTTCCAGCCAGCCTGAAAAATAATCAAGAAAAACATATTCAAAAATACAAAGAAGAAACGGATGCATATGACTCAGATAAAGGATATCTAAATCAAGCGAATGGAAAACTTGAATTAGCTCCATGACAATCACTATTAGCAGTTTGCCCTGATATATAGAAAGAAAACAGGCATGTAGATTGCTATATATAGGTGCAATCATCTCATAGTTGGCACAGAAATCTGCATACTACTCAGAGTCTCAGGCTACAGTTTCTGCACAATGATCAACTTTCCGTTTTTGGCACCGAACACTTGACTGTGCTCAAGTCAGAATACATATTTAACGTATTAATACACCAATGCACAATCTCTAAAGATTCACCAAGGTATATAGTTTTAGTACAGAACGGAGTAGAGAAATTCGAAAACAATTTAGCTCCGGAGATTAGATGAAATCAGAAAAAGAACAAACAGAGAAGTAAACAAGATATTTCACAAGAAAACAACTGAATAGCTTCCACATAATTGAAAAGGTTGACAGAGCATGAGTTGCCGTTCAACATGATTAGTATTTTAAAAGGCTCTTTAGAATTCGTTTTTTGTTTCTAACATGAAAATGGATAAAATAGCATGTATGAGAGGAGAAGATCTTCTTACAGTTAGCATGGGAAAGAAAGTATCTCTCAACTCAGTAAAGATACTGATAGGAGACTCAAAACGCAAAAATCCCAACAGTGTAAAGTAGATGCTGTTCCAGATGGCAGACCAAATTGTTTGATCGAAGGCGACTTTTGCTGGAACCACCCACCACCCATCAAAAGGAAATAAAGCCTGAAACCACGACAAGATATTTGGGTAATCAGCACTTCATACTACAAAAGAAATAAGCATGGAATCAGACGGAAAGGTGCTGAAAATGATTACCTCACAGAATTGGTAGTAATAATGAGAAAGGGATCCGTGCAATGTAAAGCCAATTAGACCAGACCTGAACATGCGTGCACGGTCAAATTCAAAAATAGGCTTCCCTTCGTAGCACTGTAAATCATACAAAGGGTTTGTGGATGGTATCAACATATCATTGAGTTGTTCTATTTATGTTTTTCCTCATCAAATAATAAAATGAAAAATACCAACCTGAGCAATCCAATCACCAACGGAATACACTACTCCACTAATCACCATCTTTGCTAAAACTGGATTTGATTTGAGAGCTTC
The DNA here is from genome assembly GCA_036897825.1 of Plantago rigida. Taxonomy (NCBI): domain Eukaryota; kingdom Viridiplantae; phylum Streptophyta; class Magnoliopsida; order Lamiales; family Plantaginaceae; genus Plantago; species Plantago rigida. Next base: position 6,612 of record JAYMSR010001466.1, read on the forward strand.
CTCATACGCGCTCCAATTGTGTTGAGGTGCATATCTCAAAATTTCAAAGAGAGTCCAACCCTATATATATAAGATATACATCAGTTCAGAGCATTACCTAATGCATTACTGGAAGACCAAGGGAATAGCACTACAAAAGGTTTCAATGCTGTTGGTAAATTATAGATATATGTGAGGTGAGTAATAAATTACATTTATCTATGCCTAAACATCAAACAAATAGATTACTGGAGTACAAAAAGGCAACCATGAATGCAGGTCATTTTCTCTAACAAAGCTATATTTTCCCATAATCCAATTTATTCATTAAAAGCTAAAAACGATATTCAGAAAGTTGAAAGCTACTAAGGTACTTCTTTTAATTCATTAAAAGCTAAATCACTCCAGAAGTAAGGAAAAATATGGCAGAAAATCAGATTGTCTATAAGCCGAAGTTGCACTTGCAATGTCCTCTCAGCAAACTTGTAAAATATCACACGCGATTCCCATTTCGTTAGCAATCTTACTTCAAGAGCCTTGACAACTCTATCTGCTCGATATGTTAAAGATGTTAATAAGTAAGTATACATACAACCAAGGAAACTTACACAGTTTCTTAAACTAGGATGCCGAAAAGCGACGTCCATGGACTTTAGCTTCTTACCTTTCCACTCAAACCCTTTCCCAAAAGGAAGTAAGTTTCTATGCATACGTAGATTTCAGAAAACGAAATTTTAACCCTTGAATAACCCAAACCTCAACCTCAGCTAAATCAACCAGACAAATCATTCCAAATTCCACAACAGATAGCAAAATGATTATAGTTTTTCTGAGTTTCAATCAGTCTTTCCAAAAATTGATTAAAATTGTGACAAGTTAAGATAAACTGCTAGGCAAGTATTAATCATTCAACAACAAACACAAAACTCGAAAGCAAAAGAAATAGACAAGTAATTACTGACATGCCAATAATCATGATCAATGGTGAGAAGCTTAGTAATAGCAAAAGATCCAGCAGCAAGCACAATCGTAGCATTGATAGCCCGATCAATCATAATCTTCTCATCCTCCGGTGCACCTACACCACCAGAAGCAGCTGAAGAGAAGCCGCCATCAAATGACAGCATCTCGTTTCCAAATCCTCCAATCACCTGCTGATCCATAGGCTCGCTCGATTCCGATTCTCTGTCCGCAAAAAGTACTCCGTCCTGTTGGTCAACGATGTCGTCGCTCTGGACGGTAATGATGTCGAGGTCTCTGGAAGTTGAGGAGATTCTGTGGGAGTGGTTGAGGATTGGTTTTGAGAGGATTCGGAAGGGGGTTTGGAGAGGCTTGGGTTTGGTTTTGGGTTTAGAGAGAGAGAGTAAGGATTGGGGTATAATTGACGCGGCGGCCATCGGTGGTGGAGTGGTGGTTCCGGTGGCCTGTCCGGCGATCAACACAAACCAAGTGATGATGATGATACTTTATTAGCTCAATTCTGTTCTAGGGTACTCTGTCATCTCAAACCGGAAAAGGTAGTATTGGTCTTAATTTTTAAATAAATAATAATGATTTACGTCAATTTAACCAATATTATAATTAAATCATACATGGTATTAATTTAAATCGAATTTCATCTTTTATATATATAGATGAAAAAATAAGAGTGTTGAAAACGTATACATTTTGAATAATAATATCGATAATTTTATTGACAACATATTACATATTTAGATAAGTTATCTAGATGTTGTTTTCATAAGACTTGATCAATTCCTTTTGATTAATAAACTCCACCACGGACCACTCTTCTTCTTACCTATCAATCGGACTTTTTTTCATTCTTTATCATTTTTATATATAGTCCCACCGTTCAGATTGAATTTCTCATGGGCCCGTGCACAAGTTTTAAAAGAATGATGGATAAAATAGGATAAATAGTGAATAATGTAGTAAATGGAGTGAATCAAGTATGATAAATATTAGATAAAGTAGGAGAAAAAAATTCATTTAAGTAATAAGAAGTTGAAATTGATACGTATTAAATTGAAATGCTGAAAGTTGCATTCGAGACGGGGAAAGTATTATACATTAATACCCATTTAAACAATTTTATTACTACCATTTATTTACATTCCTAACAAAATCACAGTATCCCCTACATATGAGAAATCATAAATATGTCCATTCTCATGTTAAATTTGTCAGGGTAAGTTGAAAAACCTAAGCGCTACAGTTTTGTTGCTCAATTTATTTGAGTTTTTATAACATTTATTTTTAACTTTTCAACCTTTTATCCGCTATGTGCGACAAATCCGGCTGAACACTGTTAGACTTATTTTAGAAGGTAGTTATTTTAACAATGTTTTTTACATTTACAAGTCTTGAACTCGATATAACAATCATTTTTTACTTAATAAAATATTACGACTATTCTACACCGTATATTTTGAATACATATAGTATTTTGTATGTTCCTCAAGTCAAAATCAATACTAGATTTTGTATGGTCCTGAAGAAGCAGTTGAAATCATATCCATGAAGTAGCCACCTCTCCCATGAGCACCACACATATAGGAGAGTCCAGTCCAGTCCACATTTCCATGCATCAATCAATTCATGTCATTAGTTTTTGCATTTCAATATCTATTGCTATTGTTTTTACGTAGTTAGTGGACATGGATCTCTCGGATCCTTAAATTTGCTGGATTTTTACCAGTCACCAACAATTCTTCCAAAATCATAGAATATACCATGTCTTATTATATTGTCCACATATATTTGAGGTGGCTCGAATTCGCAGACCTACAGAAACATACGAGTGTGTAAAAAAAAAAATCCGACCATACCAACCGTGAAACCATCCTATGTGTAACTGTACCTGCCGGTTATAATTATATTTCAAAACATTATTTATAAAACTAATTATTTATAAAACTAAGTAGTAAGTATATATAGAAAATTAAATTAATGGAAATATTCTTGAAATCTTTGAGATCGTTTTGGGACAGAGTTTTGCTATATTGTACTCCCTCCATTCCAGAACAAATGTCTTGATTTTCATCATAGTGGAGGTTTATAGATGAAATTCTAGATAACCATTGCCCATTAACATATATACAATTTAAAGGGTTAAAGAATTTGGACTTTTTGTCCTCCTAGCATACATGATACACCCCTAGGTACCACTCATAAATCTCAAAATAATACTCCACTATCCCAACATATAAATTGGAAAAATACCTTTTCATGGCCATTGCAAAATGCAAAAGAGCAATTAAATTTGCAATATAGGTCATTTTCAGTTCATATTGTACAAAACATTTGGTTCATTTTGTACATAATACAATAAATTTATATACAGATGTAAAGTGTCGAAATATTTCCAATTGTTTGATATAGAGTTAAAAACGTGGGTTAAGGAAATTTTTTAATTAATGAATAATAATTAAGTTAAATATGAATTATAAAAAATGGTGTTTAAAATAGAGATAAAAACTTATAGAGTTGTTATATAAGGGATGTAAGAATAAAGTGATATGT